>JAOTOL010001511.1:390000-560000 GCA_034440575.1 Imbricaverruca yamaguchii | reverse complement strand
TTGAGATAGCGATCACGCAAAACCCTAAATTTTCGACGCGCAATGTGCATTGAAAATTCGCTATTTCCTCACATGTTTGGGGGGCCCGGCCCGCATTAGGAAAATTCTGGCTGTGCCGTTGCTCGCCACATGGGTCCATGAATGACAAGTGTGACACACGAGTGTGCCCTGGTGCAGGGTAGACTCTTCTTTGTTTGCGTCAGAACTCGGGGCTTGTTCACACCGCCTTGCGACGGCGTCTGCTACTGTGCATAACGCCATCCTGGCTTACCAGGTGTGAGCAAGAAATCCCACCTGGTGAAAATCGCTTAGGAGGAGGTGCTGAGCTTGACCATTTGCGTTTTCGCCTGGGCGGAAGGTGGTGTTTCGCAGGACACCCAGATTACATTACCGCAATGCCTTATACGTCTTAGAATGCCTTGCCGTGAGCATATACCGATATACCTTGAACAAACAACTTGAAGAACTTCCTGGGTATCCTTTGAATTTTCAAGACAATGGAGGGGTGTTTTAGCGCACGCACGTCGTTAGCGTCGTATTCGTATTCAACGAGGCGAACTAGCCAGATAGGTATTCGTATTCGCATTCAGCGACGGGTTAGTTCGAATCAATTGCCATGAATGTTTCTGCCTGTACTGAACACGCTAGAAGCAACTACATGTCTCACATGACCACCGTAATGGTCAGGATCCAATCCAACGCAAGCCTCGAATTTGTTTTCTCATTTTCGCCCAAGCTTGCCCAAATCTGGTACGAAACGACACTTCATAGTGAACCTTCGAGAAGCATTTCAAACCGTGACATGTCAAGGTCAATCCTCAAGGCCACGAGTTAACTTGAGTCATTCGATGACCTTGCTTTTGGTGGATAGTCTTTCCAGTTGCATAAACTGGGAATCATTTGACGTGGCTTGTTTTGCGGAATTGGAAAGTTGAGAAATCGAAATGGTTTCGAAGGTAAAAGGTCCAGCTGATTTCTGCGGTCGCCTTGCAATTTTTTGTTTTCGTCAAAATCAAACCACATCTGGTGATAATCGATGGCCCGTGGTGAACCCTCGAGTACCATTCTAAACCGGAGCATGTGCAGGTCAAGCCTAAAGGACAAAGGTTAGATGGAATTATTCGACGACCTTGCGTTTCGTTACTGTGGCTTCAATTTGCAGAAAATGAGTGTCATTCAACGTTGCTTCTTGTGTGCTATCTGAAAGGTGAAAACTCGAGAAAAAATCGACGGTCGAAGGTGAAGCTTCTTCGAAGTCCTCGCGCTTGCGCACTGTTATGGCTTGCATTTACATAAAGTGGGTGTCAATCGGCATGCCGTCAGGTACTCTAGCAGAATGCACAGATGTCAAATTGTTTTCCAAGATCAAAGGTGAAAGTGAGTTTTCGGACGCCGCGCAATTTTTCGTCTACCGAAATTTGGCAAAAAGCGGTAGCCAGTGGTGAATCATCCAGTAACGTTTCAAACCGGAACATGTCGATGTCAAACGTCAAAGTGAAAGGGTAGTTTGAATTTTTCGTCGTCCTCACGCTTCGTCAATATGCCTCCAATTTCCATAAGGTGGACGTCATTCGAAGTTTCGTGAGGTACTCTAGCAAACTCTTCAGAAATCAAATTAATTTTCCAGGTCGAAGCTCGAGCTTATTTCCTCGGATGCCTTACGTCTCCTTGCTTCCTAACAAAGGTACCCAAATTTGGTACCAAGCAGGATAGCCTGTGGACAACCTCCAATTAACCCTCGCCGTCATTCCGGTCAGATCCTCGCACCCCGTCTCGGGGGGGGGGGGGTAGTACCCCATAAAATTCAGACTAAGCGTCGCACGAAAACGAAAGAGGTGTTATCGGAAAGCGCTCGACGAGTAAGGTCCGGATCCACCCCCCAAAAGTGACGTCACTAGGGGGATAGATTTTCACGACTTTTCACGATATACCTTATGTTTTTGGCTCTGGGGAGTTAATTTTGGGGATATTTGAGGAAAAAAATTATTTGGAATAAAAAAGGACAACGAAATCACCCAGGGCCATACAACTTTCGCCCCCCCCCCCCCAAAAAAAAAAATATATATATATATATTTTGAAACTTCAAAATTTTGAATTTTCAACTTTTCTTTAATTTTCCTTTAATGGGTAGCGCAGACCGAGAAACATTGTTGGAGGTCACCTTGCCCTAATAAAAAATGCTTACTTTAGCAAAATATTCGATTTGAACTGCAATAGACAAATATGTAAAATTTATATTTAGTCAAAAACGGAAAAAAGAGAAAAATCCTCTTGTACATTTTGTTGCATCCCTAAAGATAAGCAAACGTTGAAAGTTTCATTACAATATCTGCATCCGTTAAAGCGTGACGACTGGTTAAACTTCACTTGACCTTGACTAACTCGTTGAACCTATATGACCTAACTTCAAAATTTTGAAACCGCATGCCAAATTTATGTGGAAAAGGTATGCAAAAGTTTGGCGCGTTGCCACGCGCCGTTCGTTCACTATCCGCGAAAAACCGAGGGGGCGGTTGAAGAACCCCTCCTCGAGACGGGACGGGTTAACATATGAACCGGGACATGACAAGGTCAAACATCGAAGTCAAAGGTTAGCTTTAATTTTTCGAAGTCTTCGCGCTTCGTCACTCTGGCTTCAAATTACATCAAGTTGATTTCATTCGACGTGGCCTGCCGTACGGTATCAGAAAGTTGTTACATCGAAATAATTTTTAAGGTCTCGGAGGTCTGGCGTGTGCACAATTATTGAGTGTAATAGTGTAATAGTGGGAGAATATTTTGAACCTGTTGTAATAGTAGGCACCCAACTAGTAGCTCCCACCAGATATCCTCCATATTCTGCTCGCACGACGTTTCATTGCTGGAATATAATTTGCACTGCCATATTGACGCTCTGTGCATGCAAATACACAAAGTTGTTTGAGAGTCGTCGTCTTTCTTCATAATGGCTCAATTAAGTTGCTAAATAAGCATTCAAGAAAAGGCACGAGTAAATTGCGCACGATCTTACAGCCAGCCGGAGCTCATAACCGCGAGAGAACAATGTTCTTGTCAAGGGGTGAATACAGGAATTATCGGGTGGATGGGCACTTTTATGGAGCAGCACCGTTTTTTTTTAGGAGCGCCACTACGAAAGCACATAAAGGAGCGCCTTTTCCTCTAAGTGGATCGCCCCTGGCTAAAAAAAAATTGATGTGTTCACACAAACCTCGCAAAAGCGTTTTTCCCGGCCGAAGGGACGCCATCTTTCTTCGAACGGGTACACATGCCCCTAGTGCCACCACATGTACCCCTGGTTGTTATTACATGAAGATGTGTCTCCACAAAATATGGAAGCATAGGACAGATAAACATGCAAGTCCATATTTACTACAACGAAACCCATCGTCCAATATTTTTGTTTTGTTTTCCTGTTTCAAAATGGATATGTTTAAGGTAATTACAGGATTCCCCATGGTGATCATGAAATGTGGCCCAGCACATACGGCGTAAAGTTAGGCGTACATGGGCTAAGCAGTGACAATTGCGAATTTTGGCCGAAATTCTTGTTGCCAAAAATTCAGCCTAGGAACTGTAAATCTGAAAACCAGACCTAGAAAATGAAGTGGCTGAAATATGGGGATCTTTGTTTGTTTGTTTGGGGGAAGGGGCGAGGAGGGTACCTCTCTATCAGGGTGGGAATAAAAAAATTAATCCGAGTTGTTACTGGGGTGGCTTGAGGAGCCAGGGTTCTATTGCTAAGCAGAGCTTGTTGCCTGAACCCTGGCCCCACCACCCGATCCATGAACTCCAGTTCAACGGCAGAATTTAGACCGAAAGTTTAACGTGCCGCCAATGCACCGACACGGCCGCCCTGTAGCTCGTCCCCGGCCTTATCGGGCCAGCTGCCAACTGACACTCTCGGCCGGGGGCTAAATGCGAGCGGGCGAAGCGACTCGAACCCTGTGTTGCCAGTACAGGGGAGACCAGTGCAGGCCAGCGCTCTAACCAACTGAGCTACCCGGGCGGCATAATTAAGGAATTAAGGCACTTCTTAAGAGATTTCATCTCTTCAAACATTTCTTGCACTCCGGATTCATACTAGATAGAATGGGCTCCACATGTACTCCCACACAAACCTGCAGAAGGAACAAAAATACCACTAAAAAACGAATAAAAGATTGAATAAAACATCTGCCAAGCATGCTATTCTACTTACGATTACCAAATAAACTAGCCACTTTTCGTACCATCAAGCACACAGACAACACCCGAACACACACCACACCACACCACAATCAGCGGAAATGCTGACAACAACGCGCTAAACCTCGCGCCTGCGCGCTGAACAGTGGTCTCCAGTCGCTACAAATTGAGCCGATGCGTCTCCAAAAACCTGCTTTCGAGCCACCCTATAGTGAGAAAACTGGCAGTTTTAAGAGACGTCTTCCGGAGTCCCGGAGGCCGTCGATCGGATTTTGCTTCTTTAGCATTTTCTGTTTTGAAAACTGTCCTTCAACCAATCGATGCAAGGTATTTTTTAAATGACGTCATAACCATTAGCAACTTTGAACACATGTTTACTAGTGTCATACTGCAAACACAAGACCTTGACTGATCCTTTGCTTTGCGCACCGCTATCGCATCCGACTGTGGCGTGCGCGGTATGGTGTTGGGTCCGTATCGTGTGGTGCGATTCGCTGCGTAGGTAGGTAGATATGCGCTCTGGGCTGAGGATGAAGCGTGAACTATTTGTGCTTGTTTTTCATTTGGCTAGTCTTGTACTGAGACCAACAGTGAAAGGAAAGCGCATTGATCCTGTGAGTCACGAGAGACAAAGCTGAGCTGATCATCGCAACTCCCTGTCTTGCGGTGCCGTCCATTGTTCACTTTGTTTCTATGCTTTGATGTGACCAAAAATGATCATGTGTATTACTTATGCATATTACGTAGGTACTGACTAGGTACATATGATTTTCGCGTCGGTTACCGGCAAATAGATTCCATGCATAAAAAATAATGTCCATGAAAATGTGGTGGTGGATTGGAGTTTAGGGGCGCGTCGACATCTAGGGTCATTTTGCGCCCAGAAAATGTACCCCGGAAGAAATCTGTTTGCACTCCGACTCCAAACACCGAAAGTAAATTTCCCACCCTGCTCTCTATCCTGCTCAACCTTCCCGCGCCCATGGTTTGTCCCCCCGAAACAAAACAAAAACTGTACACGCATGCAGGCTCACCCTCCAAAATATTTTCCCTTATCGGCACGGAACCATATCCCAACTACATTTTGATCGTTCCATTTCCCCCGTGTTGTGCCGCGTGCCAGTTGTGACAGTGGTGTAGGCGCACCATACACGCGAATTCGTCACCACATGGTGGGCTGCCACTGACCTCCACCGGGCTGCACGTAGTCTCGGGCGTCAGAGTATTGGCTTACACACACATTATCGATAATCAGGCAGACGATCGTGGACGCCCTCACCACTCCGCACCGACGACTACTCTACCTCCACAACGCCGGGTGCCAATGCCTGGGCCCGACTTTCGCTCGTGCCGCTACACTTCCAGTCAGCTGTGCCCACGAATCGATGTGAATGGCTGCTCATTGGCTGTCGACACTGTGACGTCACCGCAGCTCCCCGTGACCGGAGATCGTCGAGGGCGGCGTTGCCAGGCTGGCCGAACCGCACGTGCTCTACCTTATCAAATCGGCCCGCTCTCCATCAGCTCGCCCCGTCTCGGTGGGGGGTGGGGGCGGGGAGGGTCACGGTGTGCGGTAGTTCGCCGAAATTTTGTATACTTCGTCCCACATCAATTTGACACGTGATAAATATTTTAAGTCAGGTTATCTGCGGTCGTCGAGTGATTCAACGTCAAGTGGGATCACCTCCGAAAAAGTTCAACGCCCCGCTTTAACACAATACAGATATTCGAATGAAACTGAGCGTTTGCTTACTTCTAGGGATGCAACAAAACACACCAGAGGATTTTTTTAAATTTTGTTCATTGTTGGTTGTAATTATTTTCTTAACATTCTGCCCATTGTGGATAAAACTGATGATTCTGGATAAGATAAGCACTTTTTATGAGCGAAAGTTGACTTAAAACAGGGATTCCCGATGCGCTCTACACATCATAAAAGGAAAAAAACAAAGAAAGTTGACCACGAAGTTTTGAAACGTCACAATAGATTATGTTGATTTTTGGGTGGGCGAATCTTTTGGGGTCGTGGTCGATTTCACCTTCCTTTTCTATTTCAAATATGTTTTGTGTTTTGCATCTATCTTCACAATGTGGTTAACATGCGCTTAGCATCTACCCCAGAGTCCAAAACACGTCAATCGTGATCCCATGGACCCTTAGTGACGTTACTTTTTAGTGGGGAAGCATTTCAGGGGTGGTTACGGGCCCTATTCATCAAGAGTTTTCCGATGACACCGCTTCCGTTTTCGTGCAACGCTTAGTTTGGAGATTAGATGGGCTTATAATGACCCCCGCCCCCCAAGACGGGGTGTAAGGATGTGACCGGGAAGGGTTTGAGTCAGGCACCACACAATTTTCAGTTCATGGGCGGGGTGGCTGCTTCCTGTCCTGTTAGGGATAGAATCGATCACTCATTCACGCCAAGAGAAATGCGTTGAGCATATGTGTAGGAGCGGGGGGGGGGTGGCAGGGGGGCATGTTACCTTCGCTTTTCATGAATGTTTAACATTAACCCTCCCCGTCTTTCCTGTCATATCTTCACACCCCGTCTCAAGGGGGTTGATAGGACCCCTCCTCAAATCTCCAAACGAAGTGTCGCGCGAGAAGAGACATCGGAAAACGCTCGACGAGTAGGTACAGGCACCACCCACAAAATTATATCTCCCAAATGTGTTGTCATTGGGGGGGCCTAGATTTTCACGACTTACATCATGTTTTTGGCTCTGGGAGTTCATCTTCGGGGAAATTTGAGAACAAATTATTTGGAGTCGGAAAATGAACGCGAAAGTGACCAAGGGCTTAAAATTTTCGCCGACCCAAAAATATTTTCTATTTCAGAACTGAGTTTTCATTTTTCTTTAATTTGTAGTATTTAATGTAACATTTAATCTCATCTAACGGGTAGAGCGCACCGTAAAAACGTTGATCGAACTCAACGTGCTCTCATAAAAATACTTACCTTAGCCAGAATCTTCGAGTTATCTCTAATGGGCAAATGTGTATAACTAATAAGTAATCAAGCACGGTACAAAATTCCTCTGGTGCGTTTTTTTTTCATTCCTAAATATAAGGAAACGCTGAAAGTATAATTAAAATATCTTTACCCGTTAAAGCGTGACGACTGAATTAACTTCTCTGAAGGTGACCTCACTTGACCTTGACTAACTCGTTGACCCTAGATGACCTGACCTGTTTGGCACAACATTTCAAATTGATGTAGGAAAGGTACTCCAAATTTCGGTGCGCTACCGCGCGCCGTTCTTTCACTATCCGCAGAAAACATTAGGGGACGGTTAATGACCCCCCCCCCTCCCGGAGACGGCGCAGGTTAAGCGATCTCCCTTGCCATCCCTCTCCCATCCAAATAAAAAATTATGGCGGTAGCATGGGCGTGCCAACGTTTGAAACGGTGTGGGACGTGCTTCCGACATGTCTGGATAAGAGAGTGCAGCATGAAAATGCGAGCTGGGACACTTCTTCTTCAATAGGCAATCCAACACCCACAGATAGTTGAGCTTCATGTGGCCATAAATCTAAGAGGGTCTCTCCAATTCCGATGGTTCCTTCTGCTTCAGGGGACCGTACAGCTTCAATTCTAACAGTCCTACCAGACTCAAGAGTCCCTCCAGCTCCAAGGGACCTCTCCAGCGTCATATGACCCTTCCAGTGTCAAGGGTCTCTCCAGCTTCCAAGGTCTCTCCCGCTCCAGCTGGGTCTCAAGAACTCCCGAGACTCCTTCGCTCAGATTAAATGAGCTTAATTATAACAGTCGCACCAGGCTCATTGGGCCCTTCCAGTGTCAAAAAGTCCCTCCAGCATCAAATGGGCTATCCAGTATCAGGTGGGATATCCAGTATCAAATGGGCTTTCCAGTTTCGGATATCTTCTCCAGCCTCACGAAGCCTCTCCAACGCCCAAGGTCATTCCCGTTTCTAGGTGAGCTTTCAAAACTCCAGCAACTCTTCCACTTTGGAAAGCAAGGCCATCTTTGGCGCGCTTCGTGCTCCGAAAATATGTCATTTAGCGTCGTACACAGCACAAAAGTGTTGATCTAATGCATATTTTGTTCAGGAGGCGGGGATTCCGGTTTTCCCTTGTCCACGCATCAGATGTTATACTTGGTTAAATGCTACAGCCATATAGGAGCCACGTATGAAACAAGTCTCATCTGCGTATACCGCCGGATTTGTGACGGTTGTCTCCGAGCTCTACCACCATCTTACCAACTTTGAGCAAACTCTAACGTTGATTCGTGGCACTAAACACAGTTGGTGGTAGAGGGGGCGGACTCAAGTTGCCGCCAGCCCGTCTAGCTAAAACAAATATAGCCACACACACACACACACACACGCTCAGACTATCAGGTAATACACGACACTGCCCCACCCGTCACATTCACATATAGATCGGAGCCAACATAATCTCACTGCGCCAACATAATTTCGAACTAGCAAGACAGCTTGAAGTGACCGAGGGAACCACCGACAGGAAACTGCATGTACATCAGCTATGTACAGGGGTTGTTTCATGTCCTCGTGCGACTCTCCTGTGAGTCTGGATCCGAGTCTTCTGTCCCCTATCCTCCTGCATCGAGGGGACGTGGGCTGTCTTCCGAGCATCGGTGCCAGAACCGAATACGCGAATAAATAGAACAATAATGATCCAGCATCACTACAACATGCAACATCAAGCGTCTTACCTGTGCTGAAGTACATGGGGAAAGCTGGGCACTGATTGCTGCTCATTACCACAGAAAGTAATCTGGAACTGAAAAATGCCTGTTATGAATCATACCCACATATAGATGGAGTCGTCCCAAAATGATTAGTGTTGCCGAACCGAATTTTCAGTTCATTCGTTCGATACATCACCATTGGTCTAAAGTTCAAGTTAGAAATTATTCGTGCTGCATTGGTAAGTTCCAAGGCTCCACATCTGTACCCAAGCGCCATTAGCAAAACGAAGAGCATGCTATCAGGTTGGGCAAGCTTTGCCACGTGATAGTTTTGCCGGCTTAAAACCATATATTCATTTAAACCACGGTACAATTGCGCATGCGTACATTTGCCATCCGTACATTTGCGCTTACGTACATTAGCCATATGTACATTTGTGCTTACGTACAATTGCCATACGTACATTTGCGTACGCGCATCTGACATACGCACATTTGCTTTATGTACACTTGCCGGGTTGTCCAAGCCAGCGCTCTAACCAACTGAGCTACCGGGGCTGCGAAACACTTCGGTAAGAATTGATTTTTTGCTATAGAGGCCAGCTGCGACGTTTGGGGCTGCGGCGCGACGTTTTGGCTTGCAGTGTGATTTTCAAGGGCTACAGCGCGACTTTTCCTGTGTCCCGGTGCGCTTTTTTGGCCCCGAAGTCATTTTGTTGGGACCCCTAGTGCGAGTTTTGGCGGCCTCTACACGTTTTGACGGACTTTGGCGTGATTGTTGGGGCACCAGAGTGGTCGCTGATGCAAGGCTATTTTTTATTTGCCAAGGATTCGTTTTTTTTGGGGGGAGGGCGCCGGCGGCACGTGTCGAGCCAATAGCGTGATTTGCATGGGCCCGGGCGCAATTTTTGTAAATCTCTAGGCACAGCGTAAATTTCTGAGGCTCCGTCCCGACCTTATTTGCCCCCATAAAAATGTCAAGTACCCGCCAGGACTATTTTATGTCCCTAGAGTGATATTCGAGGGCCCAGACGCGAACTTTTGAGACCCCAGTGTGATTTTCGGGGCCAGACTCGATCCCTTGGGGCCCACGTGATATCGTGATATCTAGAGGCCCCGGTTCGACACTGTGGGACCCGTAGCATGATTTTCAGAGGCGCCGGTCGACCTTTTAGGCCTCCAGCGCAGTTTTCGCTAGCGATGGCCCGGCTCTTTAAGGCCCCAGCGTACTTTTCAGGGGCTCGACTTCATGAGGTCCAACAGTATTTCTAGGGGTCCCTGCTGCACTATCCGGAGCCCGAGCGTCATTTTGAGGTGCTCTGGAACGATTTTATGTTGGAGGAAGCGGAATGTGATTTTCAGGAGCCTCGGCGCGATTTTGGGGCTCGGGCAACATTTCTAGGGCATTACGATTGCTTTAAATTCCGCAGCGCGCAGCGAGCAGCTCCACACTACCACACACCAGCTAGGGATGAGAAACTGCGGGAGGAACATACTGATATTAGCGCCGCCATGGAAACATACGGGATGTTGAAGCCGCCATATTCCTCTGAAATTCGTACTGCTGATTTGCCCGTGAGTTCACCTTCCACCAAATTCCGCCTAGAAGCACCTGTATCCGACCCTGTCTGTACCTGGCACGATGATTGGAGTACGGTGGAGTTGTGGAGTAAACCAATAAGGGCGATAATGGCATGCAGTAGTCAGCTGATATAGGTTTTGAGCATTATATATTCCCTGCATTATAGGCTTTGAGTATTGGTTAGTTGGCTAGTTGGGTTTAGAGGCGCATCGACTGCGTTGGTTATACAGCTGGCTATGAGCATTAGTGGTTTTGAAGCATTAGATGCCTCAAGAATTATGCTTTCTGAATATTAGCTGAAACGAAGCATTGTAGGAATTAAGCACTATATGTTTTGAAGCATTATAGGTTTTGAGTATTATGTGCTTTGGAGGTTCCGACTGAACGCAGTATTAGAGGCTTCGAAGCATTATAGTATTTTGATACTATATATTCTGAACAGCCACATGCTCCAATCATGATATGGTGTGAGACATTGTAAGCTTTAAAGCTTACAATGCAGAATGTAGCTTACAATGTAGAATGTAGCTTACAATGTGTACAATGTAATCTTTAAGTATTGAATATTCCCCAAATACGACGAATTGGAGGCTCTGAAGCATTATACGTTTTGAGTATTATAGGTTCTGAAGCATTATCGGTTTTTGGGATTATAGGTTCTGATATAGACTGACTGACTCACTGACTATTCACCGATTCACCAAATTCCGAGGCTTCCTGAGACTGGGGGCTGGAAATGTCTAATTTTTCCCACCCATCGCCGCGCGCGCACTCACCGCACCAATGCAGGCGCACACTGACCTTGAGGGGTCAGGGACGCGCGCCAGCCCACGGAGCGCGCGCGCACACGTCCACACGCGGCGAGCGTCAGACAGGAACCGAGAATCATGGTGTCATGACAAAGGCAAAACGTCGCAATACTCAAGCCACATCTTCCCAGTGGCAGTATCAGTCATAAGTAAACCGCCACCGGCAAACAAGAATTGTAGAAACAACACTACTTATTCAGAACCGGAGCGGACTACTCTCGTTACAAGCGAATGGCTAATCTCAGGCCTACTCACCATCACAGCCTCTGCTTTCCTAAGGAACATCGCGGGTTCTCTAGAGACAGAACCGTGGTAAAGACGAACGAGAAAGATCTCATGTGAAGCAGTGGTCGCCCGATGGTGGATGTTTGAAATTTTGACGGCATCAATGAAAACGTGCATGCCTTGAAAAATACTAAATAAATGATAATAATCAATATGTGACCTAGAATGAACTACATACTGTAAAACCGCATGCAGCACCACCACTTACAATATCTACTGATAGCAAATATACCACGAGTTGATAAGTGCATAGTTATTCTAGGTAGCATTGGTCGTGTTTTTGTGACAATTGCGTACTATATGTATTACATATGGCTTCTTTCCTGCCAAATATGAGGGGTTTGAGGAAATATTTCTCGAGGCATCTTGGTGGGATATATTTCGCGCCACAACTCTTCGGTTTATGAAGAATACTGTAGTGGAGTGTGGGGATTATTTGTGATCCCACATAATTTCACGATGATCTAGGGAGATGCTGTCAAATTTTAGTCAGTTTTGAATTGTTTGCTTAACTTAGTGGTTGTAAAGGAAGATTTATCGATATAAAATAGCCATCTGTGTGAATCAACCGGTGTATTCGTGGTAAGATGCTTGAAAATGTGTATTTGTTGTGTTCCTCGCATTTTACGTTTGTATCTCAGTTTCGAGATATTGAGAAAATGTATGATCACCAGTATTCCACGTGGGGCCTCTAAAACTCGTAGTTTTGCAATTACATTTGTTTAATGGCGAGTGGTAATAGGATAGCTACCTACTTAGAAACGATGTCAGCTGACTAAATTCTGTGACTGCAATCATCAATGGACTATGCTCTTTTCCAGGCATTTGTCAGGTTGCTTTTCTGGTATTATTGTGCTTTAAGGTGGTGACAAAGACAAGCTTTACACACATTTGTCTCCATAAAGCAAGTAAATAGGATTGGTTTCATTATGTTATGTTAGGTAGTTTGTTTTTATGTTTGCAAGTTTTCCAAACTAAGTTTTCTTTAATTGGAAATTTTTTTGGGGGTAAATATTGCAATCAAGGTGAATGTTTTTTGTTCATCTTTTTAATACCATGCTTTTTACATGAGCAAGATGATATGACCACTTATTTTCTCTGAAAATGGTTACTTTTCAGTTGGCAAAGAAATTCACCATCATAATCTTCAGTCCACAGATATAGGCAATCACTTTTAGTTATCTGTGCATACCTAGTGTATCACAGGCATGGTTTGGAACAAATTCAACACTTCATGCACTCAATTTAATACTCTTGAACACAGAAAACCTTGTATTTCTGTCAATTGGATATTCTTGGGAAGGAATATGTGCAGCTGATGAGCCTGCAACATTCAATCAAGATGTGCTACCTCAACACATCCTTGAAAGAGTTTAGTGTGTGTTGTTAAGAAGAGGGGAAGTGAGTTACGTGTGACATTTTACCTAACTTCCAGAATTTGACTGTGGTATGACTGGAAATGATGTGCAGCCTGGCCAAAAAAATTGTTTTGGGTGATTCTGGTTTTCCAGTTAGGTTAAGCTGGGTTAGATTATATTATGCAATAATATGTTTTATATCATTTCAAACCTAACAAAACCTCACCTAACCACTTAGGTTAGGCTGGGTTGTATTGTTAGGTTAGGTTAGGTTATCCTGCATTCCAGTCAGCATGCCTCACATTATTCCCACTAGGGGTAGGTGGTTTCTGGCCATCTAAGATCTCTTAAACAACTGAAACCACACTCATGCAATTTGGAAGAATCACTGCTGTAGGGAACTCACTGCAGTATGCATTTCATGACCCTAGGTCAATGCCTTCAGAGTTAAATGAGGTCACAAGTTGTAACCTCATTTGTGACTCACATCCAGCCTCCACTCCACCCCAGCCAGCATTCTCAGTGGTTCCCAAATTGGTCCCAGAGACTGTACTTGTGTATGGTCATTACATGTGGTAGTACAAAGTGTGCATAATGTCATTACCATCAGTAATACAGACAGTGATTATCATCATTATGTGCAAAATTCTTGTTATGCATGTTGCTTAACTGAAAGCCACTTTTTGGAGTTATTCTGCTCACAACCTGGAAAGTAAGGACATAGGAAATATATTTGGTGTGCAGGAATCAAGTGGTTTATGTCATTCATGGTCATAATCTTAGTCACATTCATAAATGCTGTCTTAGAATGATTAATTCCAAGAATTCACTAAATACCTTCAAGCAGAAATTTACAATTTTTTTCTCTGCATGCAGAAATCATGTGGAATTTAGCTGGAAAATAAGCATTGTGATGAGGAGGGAGTGTTTAATATTTTGATTTCTTTAGTGTGTCCAAATTTATGATTTCATGTGCAGAAGCAATAATGTAAATATAATTACAAATTGTGATTAATTAAAATCCTGAGGAATGCTATCAAAATTTGAATGTGCAGCAAGGGCCATGGTAGCTCAGTTGGCAAAGCATCAGACTCTTAATTACAAGATTGTTGGTTTGAATCTCAACTGACAACATTGCTGAATACACCCTCAACCAATCAGCATGAGAAGTTGGCGACACTATATGAACTAGCAGTTGAGTGTGCTGAACCCATGGTTTGAATGTGCAACCATTTTGAGGTACCTATGTCCTCAACTGTATGCAGTTCTCTCCATCTTCATTTTGTATTACAAATGATCTGGGAAGAACTTTTTTTCTCTTTTTTCATCCTAATACCTATCTGAGTGAATCTGAACACTGTTCCCTATAGTATTAATTCTTAGCCTCTGGGGATCTCTGGTAAATTTGTGCTTTGAAGTGATTTTTCAAGTCTTGGAATTTATTTCCCCATACAATGTTTTTGAACATGGTTAACCCTCCCCATCTGGGTAAAGAGACTAGACTGCACAATTCCTGAACATACTTTGGTGTGATAATATTTGGTAAATAAAGAGACTGGAGAAAATATGGCTCTGTGTGGAACACTTCTGACATGAAATGCAACATTATATTGTGGAATGCTGATGAAAGCTGGCCACCAGCAGAAGAGCAGCCACAAACCTCTCAACAAAAATTGAGGACACTTCATGGAGATTACTGAGATAAAAATGTTGTTAAGCTCAAAATATAAGAACGCATCACTTTGAGTGAGAATATAAAATGAGAAGTGCTGTAGCAAAGACATTCTAGTTTCAAAACTTCCCAGGTCGCTCAGATGGACTTCTGTACCATACCCAGGCACAAACAGATCCATTGGGGTCTCGTGATCGCTCGTAATGAACACCCCATCGTTGTGTCGTGACTGTGGACCTCGCGTTGGGGACGGACGCGTGGGTCTCCCGTCCAGTCGGTGGCGAGACCTTTCCGCTGTGACGTGACCTTTCTGTCATGTGGTCATGTGACCTACCTGTTTGGTGGTGTGACCTGGCCATCAGGGCATCACATAGACCATCTATTGGATTATGCTAGTCATTTTGAGCCAATAACAGTCAATTTTTAAAGCTCAATTTGTCCAGCTTTTGATGTTAGGACAGTCTAGATGATGAACAGAAAAAAATATAAAAAATACTCTTGATGCACAACATGACTATTGGCATAGAATCTGTCTCAGAGACTAGACCATCATGTCCTAAAATACCATCACAGTTATCACTTGTTCTGAAGTTATCACTTGCTGCTCTGTGTGCAGTAACCATATGGTGCACTGTTAAAATAACCCTGCTGTGCATTAATGCACCTCTTCCTGACTGGCAGATGGAGTTAAATGACCAAAATCTGCAAACACTTGCTGGCTACCTGAGTCAGACGTTGTCGCCCGATCCAGCTGTGCGACGACCTGGTGAGTATTGGTCTCGGGAAGTTCTTAGCCTCGGTAAGTTCTTAGCCTTGGAAGGTTCTTAGCTTTGGGAAATTCTTGGCCTCAGGGAGTTCTTAACCTAGGGGAGTTCTCAACCTCTTGAAGCTCTTGGCTTTGGGAAGTTCGTAGCCTCTGGAAGTTCTTAGCCTTGGTATATCTTCAGCCTCGGAAAGTTCTTAGCCTCCGTGCATGAAATTCGCATCAACGAATTGTATGTATGGTATCATGTCTGCATGGGTCATTCTGTCTCAGTGCCATGCACGCAGTGTGAAAATAGCGGACGAGTGGTCTAGGGGTAGGTTGCCCATCTCACGGTCGAAAAGGTTGTTGGTTCGAATCTCACCTGTCGCTACTCTCAGCCTCCGTGAGTTCTTAGCCTTGGAAGGTTCTTAGCCTCTGCAAGGTTTTAGTATTGGGGAGATCTTAACCTAGGGGAGATCTTAACTGTTGACGTGTCGTAAAAAACGATAACCACCACCACCCAGTGTGAAAATAATGGTTTTTCGTTATGTCGTAGATGTGAAAACGATTACAGCAGGATGTCGACATTGAAATGGAAATTGTTTTGCTTAAAATATCGTGTATGTCCTTGAAGCTCACTTTCGAGGTAATGACAATTTTAAACTATTAATGAACGTTTTTGGCTTATTTTGTGAGACGCCTAACACTGGGATACCTATATTAGCGAAAATGATAACAATACTATGCTATGATAAAATGATTTGGGATAGTGTATCGCATCATAAGGTAGTCTTTTTACGTGGAATTGTACTACAAGATCACAAACTGTAATGGTGAGCATATGCATGATAAGCAAGAGATACTGCTCAAAGCGAGTCTTGGGAACTTCATAAACACACAAGAAGCACCATGTTGATAGTTCTTTGTGAATGATGGCTATTCAATGTTCAGAAAATCGTATACTCCTACCTATTTCCCACATGTGGGTGATTATTAGATGTTATTGGCCACCTTTGTGTTACAAGTCCCATTCTGTGTTGATTACAACATGGCTGCACATGTGGAACATGAGTGTCAAAGTCAACATTTGAAGGCACTAATGACAGTTCAGATGCTTCACAGCCTGTGTATTTGTGCCAAGTTTGATTCGGTACTAGAGTGGTTGCACAGCCATTCTTTGAGCTATTCTCTTATTCATGGCTTGCATACCCTTCATGTTTTTCATAGGTCAGTTTGTCTTGGAAAATCTTGTCCATTCGCCCAGGGCCTGCCAGCTGTGTAGTTTGAGTGCTATGAGCTAGGCATTGTCAGTTCCCTTGCAACAAACCAGCCAGCAGTTTGCCATAGCATCAAGCCAGGCTGGATGTTACATGGCTAGATTATCCAATCATACTGTCTGGGTCAGAATGCATAGCAAGAAAAATCAAGTATAGCAACAGAAAATGGTAGCACAAAATGTGTATTGTATCTTTTTGTGGTAAAACCAAAGTGCACAAAACCATCAAATGTGGTTCTTGCAGGGCACGATGGTGTGAGAACAATTGCTATATTGCCATTGATAGCAGCAAACTCGGTGCATTACGATCCATAATGTATGTTGTGTCCTAAAAGTGCAGACAATTTCCATATTTCTTTCAACGCTGCACGACAACGACGCACTGTCCGTGCTGACCTGTTGTTGGCTCCTCCAGCTGAGAAGTTTCTCGAGTCGATCGAGCGCAATGAGAACTACCCGCTGCTGCTGCTGCACCTGCTGGACATGGGCTCGGTGGAGACCCAGTACCGTGTGTCGGCCGCCATCACCTTCAAGAACTTCGTCAAACGCAACTGGAAGCCGGTGTGTTCAGGCTTGCGGCCGGCGCCCAGTCCGTGTGGAGTTGTGTGCTAATGCGTGGAGTCCGATAGTATGTTTGGGACGGGAGTGGGGACACCGTTCGCATACGAGAACAAACACTTGAAGGGGTGGGGATGGCCGAGTGGTTAAGATGTTGGGCTCTGGGTACCGAGGGTTCCTGGTTCGACACTAGCGCCGCTCGGGGCATTTCCCAATCCCGCGGCCCACCGGCGAAACAGTGTGGGCGGCGCCACCAGCCGTGAATGTGCATAAAGTGCGTCGTCAACCACCCAATAAACAAACAAACAACGTTTGAAGGCCGCCGCAGCGGGGCAACCCAGAGGACCTGGGTTCGATTGCCCGCGGTGGCCGCCCTTCCTCCCAGGGTGAGATTCAGGCGACGCCATATGGCCTCGGCTGCTGAGCGTTTTGCAGTCACAGCCGCCGCTGCCACGGTGGGCTCCCGTATCCAGGTGTGGGAAGTTGGGCCGCCACAGGCACCAGTGAGCTGGGCTAGTGACGCGAGTCGTATCCTACTGAATACGGCAGCTGGCTGGAGCCGCGGCTACTGGATATTGAATTCGTATTGGCAGGAGTCGTCCTGTGCAGCTCATAGCCTGCAGTAGCCTGTATCTCTTGGAATAGCCTGTGTGGTCCTTGATAGGTTTGTGCAGCCTGCAGTAGCCCGAATTGGTGACTGGCGTGACTGGCGACTGACATCTCTTTTGCCAGTCACTTAGTCTGTCGATATCTCTTTTGCCAGTCACTTAGTCTGTCCCCAGTCACGCTAGTGACTGGGGACAGACTAAGTGATTGACAACTGACATCTCTTTTCAGGCCGTCGGCTGGAGACTGGCGTCACTCTTATGACTGGTGGCTGGCGACTGGCGTCTTTCTTTTGATTGATGACTGATGCCTGTCTCGTGGCCGGTGGACTGGCCACTGACTGTGTCAATGTACTGACTACTGACAGCCGGTGGACTGGCCACTGACTGCCAGTTTACTGGCCACTGACTGCCAGTGTACTGGCCACTGACTGAAGCTCGACTGAGTAATATGTCCGTAGTTGTCGACGCGCCCTAAAGCCCAAATGACTACCTGGCGAGGCTCGACTGACGGGCCGGCCGGCCTGCCGGCAGGACGAGGACGGCACCAGCCACGTCTCGGAGAAGGACCGCGCCGCCACGCGCCAGCTGATCGTGGAGCTGATGCTGCGCTCGCCGGAGCAGGTGCAGCGCCAGCTGAGCGACGCCATCGCCGTCATCGGCCGCTGCGACTTCCCGCAACGGTGGCCCGGCCTTATCGGCGACCTGACCGCCCGCTTCGGCTCCGGTCAGTCGGGGAAGTCCGCTCAGTCGGGCGGGGGGGGGGGTGCCGTCAGTCGGGAAGGGCCGGCCAGTGTGGGTGATGACCTAACTGATCTGTAATGAATGATCGGGCTAGCTCAGGGCGATGGTGAAGTGGCGATGGCGCATAGACTGCATCGGTCACGCAGCGCCCTGCATCTGTGGGTGAGAGCGCGATGAGTGCCAGGCATGGTCGGGGGTCCAGTGGGCGCGGACCGGGCCCGGCCGGTGGTGGAGCTGGCCAGCGCGGGCAGCGTCGGGGCTCCACTTGTCGCCGGCTGGTGGACGTGCGCCGCGGCAGCTCCGCCAGCTGCCGGTGTGACGTGACGCGTGACGCACCACGTGTGACGTGCTGTTCGCCGGCCACGTCTCGGACGGCCATCCCCCGCTGGCGACGCGGCGGCCCGGCTAACGGTGCCGACTCGTGTCGAGTCGTGGCGCCACTCGCCAGTCGGCGTTGTTGGTCCTGATTAACTTCTTTACGTCGGCGGCGCGGCGGCTCAGTCAGGGGAGCGTCGTACTCTCGATCGCAACATTGTGGGTTCGAATCACACAGCCGACCGAATTTACCGAGTCCACCCGCGACCAATCGGCGTGAGAGGTTGACGGCGGTTTATAACGTATTGGTTGAATGTGTGGTGAGGGAAGTTCTTCTCGACGCAAGCTGTTGTTTCCACCGCGTGCGGTGCTCGTCAGAATGCGTGTCGGTGTGTCCGCGTCTGCCCCAGCGTGGCCGTCTGTTTTTTCTCTTGCCCGAATCTGGCTGTGTGCCTCCTGACCTGTATGTTTGCCTGCCGCTCTGGATGTTGTCCCGTGACCGTGTCACGTCCGCAGGCGATTTCCACGTGATAAACGGCATCCTCCGCACGGCGCACTCGCTGTTCGAGCGCTACCGGTTCGAGTTCAAGTCCAACGAGCTGTGGACCGAGATCAAGCTGGTGCTGGACAACTTTGCCAAGCCGCTCACGGATCTGTTTGTGGTAAGCGTTGGCGGCTGTGTGTTGCAGCCTCGTGTGTGGTAGGCGTTGGTGGCTGTGTATGATGGCCTCCTGTGTGGTAGGCGCCGGTAGTTGCCCACTACTGGTTCGTTGTGTTGTATTTCGTCATTTCACTGGTAGTGTTGCCAATTGCTGGTGGGTCTCAGTTGTAGCTGCATGTCCACTGCAGTCGATGCACCCCTAAACCCCAACAAACAAACAAACAATGGGTCTCAGTTGACCATTAGTTGTAAAACGCAGCATGATGTGCTCTTCTTTTCTTTGACATGGAAGAACCATTGAAGTCCTGGACTTCACTTTAAGCTGCGATTGTCAATACAGTTGATATTCTAAACCACAAATAGCCGACTAGTGTGATGTTTTGTGAACTTGTGTGCAAATTTAGCAATGCAATCTGGAAAGAAATGACTTTGAGCGACGGCCTGTGGATCTGTTTGGCATTAGTAGCTTGTCAATGTTCACTTGTATTATCGATGCATGGAAATTATGACTGCATAAAAAGCACATGTTTTGCTGCCGTCCACATGCCATTATCATGGGTGATTTCTCAGTGTGAACTAAGATACCGATGTTCTCTTATTGTGTTTTATATAGTAACGTATCTTCCATGCCATTTATGCCTTCTGTGTGGTGACGTCCATTCTGAGCTAAGCAATGCAATTTGAGGTGTTGTTTGGCGGATAAGTTGTTGACCGAATCCATTGGCTGCAGGCGACCATGGGTCTGGCGGAGCAGCACTCGGCCAATGTCAGCGCGCTCAAGGTCATCTGCTCGTCGCTGGTGCTTATCTGCGAGCTGTTCTACTCGCTCAACTACCAGGTGAGACGGGCCGCCGCGCAGCCTACGCGGTGGCGGCGCTGTCGGCGCTCGACTACCAGGTGAGACTGTCAGGTGACTGAGACTCGTCTGTCAGGTCAGGTGTCGGCGCTCGACTACCAGGTGATAACACGCAGCCAGCACGGTGGTGGAGGCTGTTTCGGCTCCAGGCTCGCTTAACGCACACACCAGGACGATGTCTGTGTCTTTTCGTTCGGAATTATGGGCCACGGCTGGTTTGTGCTTTGAAATTCTGGATGTGGAGAGGAAAATGTTCGGGGTAATCGAATATGGAGAGGGGTCTTCAAACCTGGGATGTCAGAATCTCATTTTGCATATCCCACCAAGTCCTGAGCACTTATCACAGAGTAGTATCTAAGCAATTTAGCGCTTCATCACTAGAGAGTAGCCAATATATAGTCAACAACACTATTCAACCTCCAAATGATAAAAATGCTGGAACAATTGTCTAGAGACGATAATGTTCTGGTTGGCAAAAATACACGAGCAAGTTATTTTTCCCAACCCTGGCCATAGCCCAGCCGATACTCAGCGCACTGACCGGCACGCATCACACTCTGCTGATGAGTTTCACACGTGACACGGCCGGCAGTGCTGCTCCGGTCCGCAGGCGATGTCGGCGGCGTTGGGGGTGAGCATGACACCCCGATGAGTGATGTCCGGCACCGCGGTGCTGTACTGGCGTGTCGATCGGAGTCGGCTCAACTCGTCACCATTTTGTCGCGGTCTGCTCGGCCTCGCGTGGTTGTGGCCACCTGTCTGTGGGTTGCCCAGCGTGGTAAAATGCCAATGCCAAATGCCACGTCCGGCTGACGGATGTTCCTGCCGTCTGGCTGGTGAATTGACGGTCCTCGTGCCATCCGACAGGACCTCCCGGAGTTTTTCGAAGACAATATGGGAATCTGGATGCCGCGGTTTCTGCAGCTCCTACAGTTAGATAACAAGTTGTTACAGACAGAGGTAAGATGCGATGCCGCTACACGACCGACGCAGTCGATGCGCCCCTAAGCCCAATAACTAAGATGCGATGTTTCTATCCACCATGAATGGTGTCATGAAGATGGCAGAATTATCCGTCATTTGTTCACTTCTCGGTCTCGGCATTCTGATGTACTTATTTGTCTGTGTGTGCTTCATGTCCATTTCGGAGCTCTTACTTGTTTTCCGGATCTCAGTGATCCATGTTACGGAAACCTCATGCAGCAGGCCATTGTGTCATAAGAGAACCCAAGGCCCTTCTTGACGTATGCGATACTCATAGGTTTATTGTTTGTTGTTTGTTGGGTGGTTCACCACGCGCTTTTTGCACATTCACGGCTAATGGCGCCGCCCACACTGTTTCGCCGGTGGGCCGCGGGATTGGGAAGTGTGCCGAGCGGTGCGAGTGTTGAACTCGGGACCTTTGGTACCTAGAGCTCAATGCCTTAACCGCTCGATCACCCCCGCCGCGCGATGCTCCCAGGTAGCTGTAGCCAGAGACGTGAACAGTTTGACCTGCGTGACCCGTCCGACCCGTGTGTCCCTGACCTGCGTGACCCGACTGCGTGACCCGACTCGTGTGTCACGGCAGGACGGGGAGGAGGCGGGCCTGCTGGAGCAGCTGCGCACCCAGATCTGCGACAACCTGACGCTGTACGCGCAGAAGTACGACGAGGAGTTCCAGCCCTACCTGCCCGGCTTCGTGACGGCCGTGTGGAACCTGCTGACTCAGTGCAGCATGCAGGTCAAGTACGACCTGGTGAGTGGCCGGCGCGATCAAACTAACTCCCACTTCTGCAGCAGATGTACGTGGACGTGGTTGGAAGGTTGTGATATTTGGATGATCGATGAAAATGAGACGTCAGTTGATATTTAAATTAGTACCTCAGGGTACAGTCAGAACGAAAACCTTGACTTCATTGTGATTGTACCCTAAGGAAGGCAAGAGCCAGAACATTGATTTTTTTTTAAAGTTACTAATTTACATATGAATTGACGTCTCGTTTTTATCCATCGTACATGGACATCTATCTTCTATCTTTGCTGTTAAATATATTACTGAACTGTCGGCTGGTGCAATGTTCTTTCTGTACGCAACTATATGGCATTATTCTAGGTATGTGTATTGCCCGGCATCACTTCGAAACCTATCGGCAGCAGTTGAAGATCAGTCATGCCAACTGTGTTCTGCTATTAGGTACCAATTTATTGGGTGCACAGCTACAGGTCTGTACATCGTGCCAACTAACGGCGAAAGATGTGACTTGAGATGTGAATAATTGTCCTGTTAGGTACCAGTTACCACACAAGTTTCCAACTCCGTATACACTGTGAGTGGCATGTCGCCCGTACAGGAGCTGAGTTCCAACTCCTTGCATGTGTTAGTTATAGGCGCAAAGTGACCCTTGTTGTCGACGCGCCCCTAAACTCCAATCCACCACCATCACCACCACTCATTGCATGTTAGCCGACAGCGCTGGTGTTGGCCGTAGCGCCGTTCTCCTGGCAGATATCGTTATATGATAGTATAATAGAATATGCCTGACAATGACGTGACTATGTAGAGGATGCATGTGTGCAAACGTATGCATCTGCCTGGCTGACAAATCCCGGCCCGTTGCCAGCTCGGCCCGGTTCTCTTGATCGCCACGGAGCCTTTGATAGTGCTCAGTGTAGCAGCAGCTGGCGCAGTCCGCTGATGTGGCGCGTCTGCCTTGTTCCCAGCTGGTCAGCAACGCCATTCAGTTCTTGTCTTCGGTGGTGGAGCGGCCGCACTACAAACATCTGTTCGAAGACGACAAAATCCTCTCCTCCATCTGCCAGAACATCATCGTGCCGAATATGGAGTTCAGGGGTCAGTTGTGGCCCAGTGTTGTTTCTTCTCCGGTGTGTTGTGCGTCTCGCTCTGGGTGTGCGAGACAATGTATGGAGATCGACGTGCTGGGGGCGAGTAGTCTTGCGGTAAGTTGCCCGTCTCACAGTCGAAAGATTGTGGGTTCGAGCCTCACCTGTCGCCACTCTTTGCCCGCGGCCAATCAGCGTGAGAGATTGGCGGCGCACATGATTCAACGGTCGACGTGTCGTGAGACCAATAACCGCCAGGAGCTCGACGTGCTGACGAAGGAATACATGGGATTGGACCGTGATTCAGGGTATGTCCCATTCTCACTCGCAAGGTAAGTTGTAGCCCCTGTACAGGTCAGCTCGATACTGGTACGGTATATAACTGCTGGAGTGGGCACCGCCACTTCGTGATTGTGACGCCACTCACTGTACCCCAGGGCTAAAATAATGGTTTTTCGTTAGATGTGAGATGTCGAAACCAGCACAGTAGGATGCCATTTGCCGTGGAATTAGTGATATTTAAAATGCTTTTGGTGTCTCACACTCAAATTCGAACTGATTGTGTAGGTTCCAAGGAGCAGGATGTCGATTCTTCTTTGAGAAGGATGTCGATTGAGCATTCAGAAAGTGGTATATTCCACCCTATTTCACGAATAATGTATCACTGCTGTACCCAACCGCACTGTGATCCTCCGTCATGTTTGAAGCCGATCGCCCAATATTTTCAATTTAAACGGAGTTGATAGTTCAATTTTTCGAAACCCGATGTCGCTAGTGTCGCTAACCCTCAGGCAGCGTGATGCTGCATGCGAGTCCGATATGCGCATTTTTTAAACAACCGTCGAACCCCAACTGAGATGATTGCTTATCAGGCATATTGCGATCGAAGTGATGTCTGAGTCACGGCGGCGTGTCTGCCAATAATCGTGTCTGAGGGCGCGTGGCTTCCAACTGGCGACTATGACATGGCTCCTGGCCGGGGGCGGGTCGGGTCATGTCACCACTGTGGAATCGCCGCAAAATGGGACATGCACCGCAAAATGACGCACACTGCAAAATATAATTAGTCATTTGAACATTTGTTCATGCACTTTAAATGCAAACTAACTCAATTCCAAGCGATGTGCTTTGTGAGTCTGCTAGATTTGGCATGCAACAGACGTTCAGTATATATGTCAGGTGACATTAGAAGTGTTTTCCCTATATAGTGTATGGTGTATGCATATGTGTTTGTGTGCGTGTATGCCCTTGTGATCTGCTGCGGAGTTGACAGTTCGCCAGTGCACTTTGTTTGTCCGCTGATACCACTGGTGTGGCAAAGATTTACCACATTTTGCCAGCGCTGATTTGCACTGTGCCGCCTGGTGGCGGCCGCACTATCCCTGACCATTGTTCGGCGTGTTACTATCTCTGACCATTTGCCGGCCGCACTATCCTGACCGGTGGCGGCCGCACTATACCAGACCGGTGACGGCCGCACTATACCAGACCGGTGACGGCCGCACTATACCAGACCGGTGACGGCCGCACTATACCAGACCGGTGACGGCCGCACTATACCAGACCGGTGACGGCCGCACTATCCCTGACCGTTGACGGCCGCACTATACCAGACCGGTGACGGCCGCACTATACCAGACCGGTGACGGCCGCACTATACCAGACCGGTGACGGCCGCACTATACCAGACCGGTGACGGCCGCACTATACCAGACCGGTGACGGCCGCACTATACCAGACCATTGTTCGGCGTGTACTATCTCTGACCGTTTCCCGGCCGCACTATCTCTGACCGTTGGCCGGCCGCACTATCTCTGACCATTGTTCGGCGTGTTACTATCTCTGACCGTTGGCCGGCCGCACTATCTCTGACCGTTGGCCGGCCGCACTATCTCTGACCATTGTTCGGCGTGTTACTATCTCTGACCGTTTGCCGGCCGCACTCTCTCTGACCGGTGGCGGCCGCACTATCCCTGACCATTGTTCGGCGTGTTGCTATCTCTGATCGTTGGCCGGTTGCATTATATCTGACCAGTGGCTGCCGCACTGTCCCTGACCGTTGGCCGGCCGCACTATCCCTGACCGTTGGCCGGCCGCACTATCCCTGACCGGCGGCCGGCCGCACTATCCCTGACCGTTGGCCGGCCGCACTATCCCTGACCGTTGGCCGGCCGCACTATCCCTGACCGTTGGCCGGCCGCACTATCCCTGACCGTTGGCCGGCCGCACTATCTCTGACCGTTGGCAGCTGCACTATCTTTGACCGGCGACGGCTGCACTATCTCTGACCGGTGACGGCCGCACTATCTCTAACCGTTGGCCGACTGCACTATCTCTGACCATTGTTCGGCGTGTTACTATCTCTGACCGTTGGCCGGCCGCACTATCTCTGACCGTTGGCCGGCCGCACTATCCCTGACCGGTGGCGGCTGCACTATCTCTGACCGGTGGCGGCTGCACTATCCCTCACCGGTGGCGGCTGCACTGTCCCTGACCGGTGGCCGGCTGCACTATCCCTCACCGGTGGCGGCTGCACTGTCCCTGACCGTTGTCCGGCGCGTTGTCGGCAGTGTCGGACGAGGAACTGTTCGAGGACAATCCTCAGGAGTACATCCGCCGCGACGTGGAGGGATCCGACGTGGACACGCGGCGCCGAGCCGCCTGCGACCTGGTCAAGTCGCTGTCGCGTCTCTTCGAGCAGCGCATCACGCAGGTGTTCTCACACTACGTCCAGGTTAGTGCGCCAGTGCGCCAGGTTAGTGCGCCAGCAGTGGTGGTGTGAGGGTCACTTTAGTTCTCGATAACTGTGTTGGGTATTTCCTTAGATATGGCAGCTCACAGCTGCAGCCAGCTGTGGGCCGCGGCCAATACAGTCAGTCTGACCCACGACCTTCGCGTGTGCGGCCGCTACCCGCGAGCACGGGTTTGAGCCGGACCCTACGGACATTACAAACTGTTGGCAAATAGAGGAGAAATTACATATATGGTGATAAGTGAAAGGCTGCCAACAAATGTAGTTTGCAGCATCATTTGTCTGACAAGCATGATATCAGCTTCAGTGGAACTTGGTGCCAGAGTAAAATTTAGTACCCTAAAGGAAATTTGTGCGCCAACCTTCAAAAGTTCGTGTTTAATCGTGGGCTGACGCGGCTTTGTGTGGGCGTCGGCGGGTCGGACGTTCGTGTCACGTGGACGGCAGCCGCAGACCGGACGTTCGTGTCACGTGGACGGCAGCCGCAGACCGGACGTTCGTGTCACGTGGACGGCAGCCGCAGACCGGACGTTCGTGTCACGTGGACGGCAGCCGCAGACCGGACGTTCGTGTCACGTGGACGGCAGCCGCGGCCCGGACGTCAATCTGAGCCACTGTACAACGCAATTGAGAAACAGGTCCAGGCGCCTGCCTGCTTGAGGTCAAAATGATCTCCCTCCTAAGCATGGGCGGATGCAGGGGCCACCACCCCACCATGAAAAGATGGCGACCTTCTAGCCGGGAACGACCACCCCTCCCCTCCGGGGAGTCCTTGACGCACCCCGCTGCCTACCCATCACACCTGAATAAGCCACTTGATTACGCTCGAGTGCATCCCATCGCACTGAACGGACTTCAGCCGAAGGAGCCCCGTGGTGGAAATGGCGCTCTGCCTGACCAGTGCCTCCTCCCTCATGAAAATGATTAGGTCCGCCCCTGCTCCTTATGGCCTGCCTGCGACGGTGTGATTTCTGCAAACTCCTGGTACACATGTTCCGGCATAACGTATAACTTTTGAGGAAGTGGGACGGACAAAAGGACAGTTCTGTTGGGCGGGGGAAGTGTCCTTAGATGCTTTGTGGGTACAAAAGCAGGTTTGCCTGTGCACAAGCTTGGTTTCTTGGTGCATGCAGGCGTGATCCACAGGGCCGACATTGGAGCCGTCACAGAAGAAAATAATGTAGGACTAGCATCCACACATGCACACAAGGTAGCTGTTTTACCTCCATTGTCTTCTTCCCGTGTATTCGCCACTGGCCACACAGGCTGGAGGTCTATCACCAGTCCATGGGACCCAGGTCCTTATTTTTAGGGCATATTTTTAGATTGAACAGGAAAAATTACAGATTAGCATTGGCAGGGTAGCAAACAAGGGATACCCCTCCCCAGCCACACAATCTCGGTTCCAGGAGGCAAATGGGCCATGCTCCACCCCCATGAAGCCGATTTCCCTCTGATATTTTACCATCAAATAGCATTTTATCGAAATCTAAGAACAACTTAGCGTATGCTACTAAAGGGTCGTATCGTCCTGGGACATTTTTACCTTCCCTCGATGGTATTTTTGTCTTTTGAAGTGTTTTGGGGATTTTTTTTTAGGTTACCATGTTATTTAGCGACCCGGGATCTCCAGCCATGCTTCTCACCATTCATTCCGGTACGAGAACGAAACCGACGGCAGACGGCCTTCATCGCTGACTTGATGACTCTTCCAGTGGCGATCCAGTGTTTAAGTGTAGATTGAGAGTGGTCAGACAAATTTAGTGGTGCCTCATCCCATCTCCTGCTTCAAGTTCGAGCTCCCTGGTCGAGTTCGAGTGTGGAGGTTCCGATGCTTCGGTCGGTCTTGGGCTCCACCATATTTACCCATTGGCCCCACGAACTCCTGGCTCTACTACATACACGGAGCCAAGGAGGGTCCGCCCCCTTAGAAACTAAAAATAAACTAGATGAAGTAATGAGTTTATAGATTTTTCACCGCACAAAACTACAAATTTTCGGCGCGCTTCACCCGCCGAACGCGGTATCTGCTTCCTCACGAACATTTTTGGTGACCACCCTTAAGAAAGCCCTGGCTGCGCTCCACCTCTCTTAACATATGATCCCATCAAGTGGACATCACCAACCAGATTGACTGCATTTCCTCATTGACTTACTTCCTCTCTCTCCTCTCCTCTCCTGATTCCTCTCTCCATCTAAAAAATTATTCGGTTATCACAACAACAAACAAAAAAAACGGGACATCCGAGACAATTGCGCACGGAGGTGTGCTTCTAGCGGTGCACCATAACATTTCTTGCCAGGAGGTAACGCTCGATACCTCTCTCCAAGCATGTGCTGCAACCGTCAGTTTCCGCCGGCACAAGGTCACAATATGCTCCATCTATCTTCCTCCTGTACAGCTACTGCCGTTGGTTGAACTCAGACGCCTGGTGTCCCAACTGGTCCAGCCTGTTCTGCTTCTCGGGGACTTCAATGCTCATCACATCGCATGGGGATGTGCATCCATAAATTATCGCGGCCGAGCTGTGGAGAGTTTTATTCTGGACGAAGCCTTTTACACACCGGTGCCGCTACCCACTTCACGCTTCCATCTGGTTTTACCTCCGCGATCGACCTGAGTCTTGCAAGCCCTTCTCTGGCGTGTTATATGACCTGGTCGGCTTCTGATGATGCACTTGGTAGAGACCATTTTCCCGTCTGTATTAACTGCACTGACAGCGTGACGCTTGGCTGCATGCCTCAACGGTGGAATTTGCGAAAGGCGGACTGGGGGAAATTTGAGCGCACTATGGAATCCTGCCTATCAAGTAACGCCGATGTAAGTGCACCTTCAGTGGAACAACTTACTTGTATGCTCCTGCACTCGGTCAACTCTTCCATTCCACGAACTTCTGGTGCCCCACGTCGCACTCCCGTTCCGTGGTGGTCAAGAGAATGCTGTGGCGCCATACGAGCACGTAAGCGAGCTTTTAAGAAATTCAACAACACTAGCAACCAGGCAAACTTAATTGCTTTTCAAAGGGCACGATCCTTAGCGCGCCATACTATACGAGCAACAAAGAGGAAGTCGTGGAGGGAGTACGTATCTACCATTAACCGATTTACCCCAACGACCCAGGTATGGTCTCGTATGAAACGCATTGCTGGCCAACATAACGCGGTCCGTCTCCCCGTACTACACATATCCGGTGTTGACGTGACCCATCCCGCTGACGTCGCTGTGGAAATAGGCCGAGCTCTAGCAGCGCGCAGTGGAGATGGAAACTACTGCCAACAATTTATCCACCAGAAAGTCAAATTGGAAGCAAAGCCAATTGACTTCTCGACACCAGATCATTTATGCTATAACGAACCATTCAGTATTTGTGAGTTGCGTTCGGCGATCAGAAGCCTAAAGAGTGTTGCAGAGGGACCTGATGGAATACACAATGCTATGTTCAAACACCTGCCTGCACGAGTTCTTGAAGCACTTTTGGCTACACTGAACACAGTATGGGAGGGAGGATACTTTCCGGATTCTTGGCGGGACGCCATTGTGGTCCCTATACTCAAACCAAGAAAGAGCGATTTAGACCCATTGCAATACCGACCGATTACTTTGACCTCGTGTCTCTGTAAGCTTCTAGAGAAAATGGTGAACGTTCGACTCACCTGGTTTCTGGAAGAGCAATATTTGTTTACCAACGCACAATGTGGATTTAGGAAGCACCGTTGTACATCTGATCATCTCGTAACTCTTGACACCGCCATTCGCGTCGCTTTTAAGCGGAGACAACATTTTGGGGCTATTTTCTTCGATATAGAAGCAGCCTATGATTCCACTTGGCGACACGGTATCTTGTTGAAGGCTAAAATATGGGGAATCCGCGGAAATCTGGGAAATTTTATTCAACAGTTTCTGAAAGATCGCTTCTTCCGCGTCCGAGTGGGACACGAGCTTTCCGAGAGATTCTGCCAAGTCAATGGCGTTCCGCAGGCAGCGTTTTAAGTGTTGCCCTGTTTTCCATTACCATAAATGGCATTGGAGATACACTGCCGCAAAGCATCGGACGTTCACTATTTGTCGATGACTTCGCGATATGGTCATCTGGCTCCAATACACCATCGCTAACAAGGCGTTTGCAGATAGCGGTAAACCACCTCCAAAGATGGTGTACAGCTAACGGCCTCCGCTTTTCCACAAACAAAACGGTTGCTACGCACTTTTGCCGCAGGCGATACTCTCAAACTCTAAACACGGAGTTGTACGGCAAGCCTATACCTCTTCACCCAATCGCGAAGTTCCTTGGGGTGCAGTTCGATAGCCGGCTAACGTACAAGCTGCATTTTAAAACATTGAGAGATAAATGTATTAAGTCATTGAACCTGTTGAAGTTTATATCACGAACCTCGTATGGTTCTGATAGAAAGACATTGATCATACTTTGTCGGTCACTCATCCGATCTAAGTTGGACAACGCATGTTATGTGTATGATGGTGCCTCTAAAAGCAATAAGCGCACTCTCGATGCAGTGGAGCATGCGGCTCTGCGGACCGCCACCGGGGCGTTTAAAACCACGCCGGTTGTCAGCCCACTTGTGGAGTCGAACGAGCCTCCCCTGGCGTTGAGACGTGAAATGCTTGGCCTGAAATGCTGCATGCAGATTACGGCAGTTCCCCACCCACCCCACGTATAATGCACTGTTCTCGCGACATACCTTGGCACTTTTTCGCAGTGGAAGGAACCAGATAGCTTTGCCGTTCTGTATCAGAATTCGTCCTCTCTTGGAGGGAAGTGGTGTAAGAGTCCGTCGGGTGATGCGTATACGGAAACCGGCCGTGCCGCCCTGGAATCTGGTCTCCCCTGTAGTCGACCTATCGCTCACAGCGATGCAGAAAGATGATGTAACATCTGAGCTCTTCCGCATGCAAACACTGGATTACTTAGATACATATCGGGGATATACACAAATATTTACTGATGGATCCAAGAACAGCACCGGAGCGGGATGTGCTTTCGTGTGTGGTACTTCTGCTTGATTTTCTACCCTGCTTGCACATACTTCGGTGTATACCTGCGAACTGATCGCAATTATTAAAGCGCTTTCCTTCATCGAGGTGTCAGAAGATGTTTCATATGTCATACTATCTGACTCTCTTACTAGCCTTTTGGCACTTCCCGCATTTTACCCTACCGACACTCTACTGATTGACATTCTGACACGTCTCACTACTCTGGAACGAGACGGAAAAAGCGTCTGTTTGTGCTGGGTTCCGAGCCATATTGCAATTTGTGGAAATGAGCGAGCCGATTCCGCAGCGAAATGGGCAGATCAGAGGCCCCCAACGCGTGTTCTTCCACTTCCCGCCAGGGATCACATCTCTGTCTTCACAGCACATATGAATGCTAAGTGACAGGGGAATTGGCACGCACAGTTGAACAATAAGCTGCGTTCCATAAAACCACAGCTGGGAGACTGGTCATCATGCTATCTCAGGTCCAGGAATGGTGAAGTGACTCTATGTAGATTGCGAACTGGGCACACACACGCTACTCACCAATACCTCCTCTGCGGGAAAGAGAGACCCAAGTGCCCTCGCTGTCTGGAAACTCTCACGGTGCGACACGTGCTCTTCTCGTGCAAACACTTCTCAAGGGAGCGAAGTTTATTTTTCGGGAATGATGTCAGATATTTAACATCTGACGTCATTCCCGCGACATTCTAGCCGATGACTCGGAAATAATTCATTCTGGCAATGTATTCAGGTACCTACGAGGGATAGGATTTCAGTCCATATACTCGCCTCAGTAACACAATAGGACTTTTAACATAATAAATCAACGTTACGGGCGCTAAATGATCACAATTTATGGTCGAGGTGCACCAAAACCCAAATAACTAACTGAAAAAAGAAACCTTCCTGTCTCGAAAGGGAACTGCTGAACATCATAACATATGAGGAGTATAGACCCAAGATCATTCTACCCGTTGAAAGCAAGGTTATTAAATCACTTGTTATGCTTGAAAATGCTTCAAATGCTTCAAAGCTGTTGTCTCCAGATATTTGGTTATAGTTGTTGCTTTGTAGTTTTGCATTTGTATGCTTACCAAGAGAAACGGGAGCGTCCGCGCTCAGTGACCAGGTGGCCGAGTGGTTAAGGCGTTGGACTGCTAATCCAATGGGCTCTGCCCGCGTGAGTTCGAATCTCATCCTGGTCGGTCGTTTTCCGTTCGTTTGCGTGCTTCCAGGCGAGATCCGTGTGGATCACGCGATGGGTCCCTAGTGGTTCAACCCGGGAAGACGGCCTCCACATCTGCTTTACTCTACCAGAGTCGATCCACAGTACTTAGTGTAGTTCTGGAATGGTCTGACGAATTTGGTGGTGCCCCACCACCTCTACTGCGTCGAGTTCGAGTCCCCTTGCTCGAGTTCGAATGTGAATGTTCCGATACTTCGGTGGGTTTGCCCCTGGCCCCACCAACTCTTTGCTCTATTACATACATGCAGCCAAGGTGGTCCCCCCCCCCCCAACGCCCGAAAATAAATTAGGTGAGAAAAGAAAGTTAGAGTTTCTCTAGCAAATACGGTTTGCTGTTCGCTCTCGCGGGGAATAAAGACGCCGCAATGTCATGATGTGTAAGCTGTGGCGGACGATTATTCGGTGGGTATTTTGTACGAGCCAGGCATGAACAAAAGTAAAAACACGTAGGTTATGGGCGTGATATCAGCATTATGGTCAGTGCGTCCAGGGAACCAAATAACTAACTAGCGAAACAAATAGCAGGTTGCTTCAGTGGCGTTGGCACGTTTAGTCATGTACAGTATTCAGTATTCATGTTCTGAAAATTATTGTGGGAATACGTGGATGAAATGAGGGGGCCATCTAGTCCCATGTTAAAGGTTGCGATTATTGTGCCCAAACCAAGTTTGGGGTGGGTGCAAGGCCCCATAACAAGTATACAAGTCGACACCCATGGCACTGTCAATTTTGTCTCCATGTTCCACAATCTGCTTCTATAGTGGGTGGGGGAAATAGAAGCATATCCTCCACTCCAGCCGCCAAGCACATTATCAATTGTTCTACGTTTCCATCTATCACCTACTTATTTGGGGTATTGTGTTGTAGGGCCTGAGTTGCGCCCTCGGCGAATGTTTGCGGTAACGATACAAATATCGTCTCATCATAACCACAGAGAGTTGGATGCTCATGAATGTGGCTGTCAGGTTAAAACGTTGAATGTATTTCGTTGATTTTTTAACGTTCAATTTACATTGTATTTTGAGAGAGAGAGAGAGAGAGAGAGAGAGAGAGAGAGAGAGAGAGAGAGAGAGAGAGAGAGAGAGAGAGAGAGAGAGAGAGAGAGAGAGAGAGAGAGAGAGAGAGAGAGAGAGAGAGAGAGAGAGAGAAAAAAATAAAATAGTAGAGATAAGAAAGAGAAAGAGAGAAGAGAGATAGAGATAGAGAGAAGAGATAGAGTGGTAGAGAGAGAGAGAGAGAGAGAGAGAGAGAGAGAGAGAGAGAGAGAGAGAGCATCAACCAGACTGGAGTGTTGTCCTTGACGTTGCCACTGCAATGTCGTGCGGTTTGGGAAGGCCGGGTCGTGGTGCTATGCTTCTATTCTCAGTGATGGGTCACATAGAAAATTAGTCATTTGCATATTTTCCTCCCCGACGCTTCACCGAGGTTATGGTTTGATTTCGCAGTGGATCCATTAACTCACGCCGTCTCGGAAGGTCTTCAACCGCCGCCCCCTGCCCCAGGTTTTTCGTGGATAGTAAACGAACGGCGCGCGGCAGCTTGCCGAAATTTGGCATACCATTTCCCACATTAATTTTAGATGTTGTGTCCAACTTTTTAAGTCAGATCATCTTGGGTCAACGAGTTAGTCTAGGTCAAGTGAGCTCACCTAAAAAAAGTTCAACCAGTCGTCACGCTTTAACGGATGCAGATATTTTGATTATGCTTTGTGCGTTTGCTTATCTGTAGGGTTGCAATAAATGTACGAGAGGAATTTTTCATCTTTTTCCGTTTTTGACTACTGATTTATTTTGCATATTTCCTTATTACAGTTCAAATCGAAGATTCTGGCTAAAGTAAGTATTTTTTATGAGTGCAAGTTGACTTCGGACAACGTTTTTCGGTTTCCTCTACCCATTAGAAAAGTAAAATTAAAGAACACATGAAAACTCAAAATTTTGAAATTCGAAGAAAAAATACTTTGGGGGCAAAAAATTGCGTAGCCCTGGTCGATTTCGCTATCCTTTTCTGATCCCAAATTATTTTTGTTTTGTTTTAAAATATCCCCAAAATGAACTCCCCAGAGCCAAAAACATTATGTAAGTCGTGAAACTCTATGCCCCCTAGTGACGTCACTTCTGTGGAATTTTTCCGGGGGTCGACCCGGGCCCTATTCGTCGAGCGCTTTCCGATGACACCTCTTTCGTTTTCGTGCGACGCTTAGTTTGGACATTAAATGGGGGTTACTACCCCCCCCCCCCCCCAGAGACGGGGTGAAGATCTGACCGGAGAGACAGGGCGGGTCAGTGATGCGATGGGGTTTACACTCGTCACCGAGGTTATAGTTTGATTTCGCAGAGCATCCATCAGTGATACGCAATATAATCCACATGGGTTGACGCACTCTAAAACCCCAATAATAATAATCATCACCATCATCAGTGATACGGTGAGGTCTACATAACCTTGCTGTACATCCGTTTGAAATCATGGCATTCAAGACAACCCTTCCTGCAACATTCGACTTCACCATGGATGCTTTTACTTTCAGTTTGAACCTCGCCGAGATCGTAAACCGCGATCTGTCAAGGTGCTCGCGATAGGTGTTAGGTTACAGGGATCAGCTGACTCGTGAATCGTTGCAGTTAATATACCCAAGAGCGTATTATCCAAGGTTATCTTCCAAAACCTGACTTCGCCAAGGTCGTAATTTGGCCATGATGTCAGCTAAAATGAACTGTGGTGAAGCGCTTGGATTCGTTGAAGCGAGATGGCCAGCGTTTGGATAAACACCACTGGTGCACCACAAATACTGGTAGTATTTGTATATAAATAAACACCGCTGGTGTACAACTCTGGTCATAGAATGACCACTTTATTCTTACCTGAAAATGAAACCTAACGATGGCTGTGGTCAGGTTCGTGTTTAATATCGGATGTTTGCCAATGACCGGCCTTCATATCGGCAGCCTGCGACGAATTGCGCTGGTAAATATCACAGGCAAATAGTTACTCCATCATGTACCTCTCAGGTTCGAACGATGACTCAGTTGGGATGAGCGTTAAAATTACTGGCGCCCATGGACGCTATGCTTTCACGCGATACCGCTTTGCAGATTGGCGGCAGCGGTATTCGGTTGTTTCAGGCCGTTGCATTGGTCGCAGATGACGCCACTGTCATTCCAGCTGTTCTCGGTGACTTGAGGGGCGCGACGACCAGGCTCCACAAGACCCCTGTCCCCGTTTCGATGGGTGCTCATACTGCCACGCTATGCTTCCCATTGCTCACAGCAACCTGTTGCCTATAGGCTGGCAGGGGGCGGGGATGGCCGAGTGGTTAAGGTGTCGGGCTACGGGTACCAAATGTCCCGGGTTCGACACTAGCGCCACTCAGGACATTTCCCAATCCGGCGGCCCACCGGCGAAACAGTGTGGGCGGCGCCATTAGCCGTGAATGTGCATAAAGTGTGTCGTGAACCAACCAATAAACAAACTATAGGCTGGCAGTGGTTTGGCGTTCACGGTGAGTTATATCGGCCGCAGACCGAGTGTGACTCGGTGACGCACAGAGCGGCTGATTGCCGACAGGTGATGCTGGCAAAGGCGGCGGAGAACCGGACGGCCAACTGGAAGCACAAGGACGCCGCCATCTACCTGGTGACGTCGCTGGCGGCCAAGGGCGCCACGCAGAAGCACGGCGTCACGCAGACCAGCCAGCTGGTGAATCTCAACGAGTTCTACTCGGCCCACATCCTGCCCGAGTTGCAGGCACGTGTCCCGCGCGGTGGCCGGTCCAGTGGCTGGTCAAGTGTGATGTGTGGCCGTGCCTTGAAGCCCCGCCGTGGGCTGTTCTGTTGATACTTCAGTCGTTTTTTTTGTATGCGGTGGCCGGTCCAGTGGCTGGTCAAGTGTGATGTGTGGCCGTGCCTTGAAGCCCCGCCGTGGACTGTTCTGTTGATACTTCAGTCGTTTTTTTTGTATGCGGTGGCCGGTCCAGTGGCTGGTCAAGTGTGATGTGTGGCCGTGCCTTGAAGCCCCGCCGTGGGCTGTTCTGTTGATACTTCAGTCGTTTTTTTTTGTATGCACGTGCCCGAACGTGCCTTCACTCCCCTGCTATGTCCCATCGAGTAAAATTGGTCTACGTGCTAAAAGGCCACTAAAACTTCATCCATTGCACGCAAGAGAAGAGGGTGTGCGAGGGGCCTCATCCAAAATGTTCGGCAGGAAGCATATTTTCTTCCCCCACCGAAATGTAGTAGCGTAAAAGGGGTCCTGAAGCATTTTGGTGGAAATAGGGATCCAAAAAGACGTTCATTTTCCGCTTCCGCAAGAGCGCTTACACCCACAAAAATCTGCCTATTGAGGGAGGTTCGCTGGTTTTATTCTCAGTTTGAGTTGGAATATTTCTTGGGTGCCATGAAGTCTCATTCATCAATTTCAATAGCACGACTTGTATAAAAGAATTTGCAGCAGTTTGCTTCCTTTTAGTCCTTCGAGACAGCGATGTAGCCGGGAGCCGCGACTCTCCCATCTCCTAAATGTCGAGTGTTTGTTTCTCAACGCCTTCCCAGAACGGCTCCTCAGACGTGATGCAACGAAGATTCGACGTACACTGATTTTTGGGGACCTCATAAACGTTCCGGGGCCTCTTTCAGCCTTCTGGGCTACTTTGTAGATTCAGAGCCATTTGAAATTGGATTGATCCCTTTAAGCTGGAAGGAGTCCCTTGAAGCGGGAGAGACCCGTGAAGCCGGGGACCCCTCGAAGCCGAAGGGTACTGATGGCTCGTGTATGAGACTTGACTCAATGAACGTGTCTGAAGTTTTATGAAGTTTTATTCTGGGTCCGGCTGGGAACAGGAGTGCCACTAGGAGTTGAACAGGCCCCTAAGAGCTGAACAGGGCCCCTGCAGCCGGAGGGAACCCCTTGCGGCTGGAGGTGCCCCTTGAAGCCGGGGATCCATTTTTAGATGTGTGGACCCCTTGAAACAGGAAGACCAAAAGATACCGGGTGATCCTTTTTTATATGTGGGGACCTCTTGGAGCTTTCCTGACCCTACAGGAGTTGGGTGGCTCGTAGAAAGACTAGGATTCCTAGAGTTGAAGGATCCTCTATTGGCTAGAGAGCCCTTGATAATTTGAGGAATTTTAATGACTTCTAGGAATTGAAGGACCCCTGAAAACTGGACAGCTTCCGACAGTTTGTGGACAAATTTGGAAAAGAAGTGGTCATTGGGAGCTGGAGTGACCCCTTGAATCGGTACAGACCCCTAATGGAGCTGTAGGACCCATTACAACTGGAGATGCTTCCCGAAGCCGGGGGCCCCGGGGTATTGTCCCTGTGTAGCTCGATGGTGCGTGCAGGAATTAGAGAGTCATTGACGGACCGAATACTCCTGGTGTTTGAGCGGCCCCTAGGTGTTCGAGACTCCTTGAACCTAGAAGGGCCTCTTGTGGCGAACGGTTCACCAGTAATCTCTTTGGAGCTCTTCTGTAGAGCTCTAGAGCTCGTTGGTTCCTGCATGAGTCGGACAAGGCTCTTGCAGATAAGGTTGGTCCATTTGTCTCCGTGGTGGAGATATCCCAAGCACAGTCGCGATAGATCCTACCCCTAACCCCTACCCAAATAACCGACAACGAAAACTGAGTATATGGGGTTAATATAGACAGTTGGATGGGCTCCTTTTACGCCCCGGGCTCGTGGCGGAATATGCCTTCTCTGGATAAACTAATCGCGCAGCTATGTAGAGGGGTCTATTTTCTGGAGTACAAATTGCCTCACTGGGAAACGTTTTCTTTATAACCATCTTTGGACTTCTATTTGACTAAGCTCTACCACCCCTTTGAAATAGGAGCCGACGGTAGACGATTGAGGGCCAATAATAGTGAATGGGGCTAGTCGGACATCATCCTGTCTGACCGGTCTGTTGCCTCACCCCCGGCCGGTCTGACAGGCCTGTTGTCCCGACTTGTTGTTCCGTCTAGCCTGTCAGACAAGCCTGTTTTCGCGACTTGTTCCATCCAGCCCGTCTGACCGGCCTGTTGTCCCGGCCTGTTCTCCCGGCATGATGTTTCGCCCAGCCCGTCTGACCGGTCCGCTGTCCCACCAGCCCGTCTAACCGGCCTGTTGTCCCGGCCTGCTGTCCCGCCCAGCCCATCTGACCGCCCGTTGTCCCACCAGCCCGTCTAACCGGCCTGTTGTCCCGGCCTGCTGTCCCGGCCTGCTGTCCCGGCCTGCTGTCCCGGCCTGCTGTCCCGGCCTGTTGTCCCGGCCTGCTGTCCCGGCCTGCTGTCCCGGCCTGTTGTCCCGGCCTGCTGTCCCGCCCAGCCCGTCTGACCGGCCTGCTGTCCCGGCCTGTTGTCCCGGCCTGCTGTCCCGCCCAGCCCGTCTGACCGGCCTGCTGTCCCGGCCTGCTGTCCCGGCCTGCTGTCCCGGCCTGTTGTCCCGGCCTGCTGTCCCGCCCAGCCCGTCTGACCGGTCCGCTGTCCCACCAGCCCGTCTAACCGGCCTGCTGTCCCGGCCTGCTGTCCCGGCCTGTTGTCCCGGCCTGCTGTCCCGGCCTGCTGCCCCGGTCTGCTGTCCCGGCCTGTTGTCCCGGCCTGCTGTCCCGCCCAGCCCGTCTGACCGGTCCGCTGTCCCACCAGCCCGCCTGATGTCCCGGCCTGTTGTCCCGGCCTGCTGTCCCGGCCTGCTGTCCCGGCCTGCTGTCCCGGCCTGCTGTCCCGGCCTGCTGTCCCGCCCAGCCCGTCTGACCGGCCTGCTGTCCCGGCCTGCTGTCCCGGCCTGCTGTCCCGGCCTGTTGTCCCGGCCTGTTGTCCCGGCCTGCTGTCCCGCCCAGCCCGTCTGACCGGCCTGCTGTCCCGGCCTGCTGTCCCGGCCTGCTGTCCCGCCCAGCCCGTCTGACCGCCCGTTGTCCCGGCCAGGACCGCCACCTGTCGCAGTCGGCCGTCCTGAAGGCGGACGCCGTCAAGTACGTGATGACGTTCCGCGGCCAGCTGGCCGGCGACCTGGTGCTGGCCGCGCTGCCCCACCTGACGGCGCTGCTGCGCGCGCCGGCGCCCGTGCTGCACAGCTACGCGGCCATGACGCTCGAGAAGGTGCTGATGGTGCGCGCCGCCGACAAGACGCCGCTGTGAGTTGGCCGGGCGTGGGGCGGGGCCGCGTGGCGGTGTGTCCGAGACTCACCAAGTAGTCTCGCCCGTCTCAGCAACTCACTCGGCGGTGTAGTTGCGACTCACTCCGTGGTCTTCCCCGTCTCAGCCGCTCACTCGGTGGTCCGTCTGCTCCTCACTCCGCGATCATCGCCATCCTGAGACATAACCTGTCTCTCCCCCCAACAGAACAAACCATCAGCCTAAGTTCGAGCATAAGCCCAAGAGCTCGGACTGAGGTAGACCATCGGGTTTGGCTCGGACCTAAGTTTAAGCAAGCGATATGTGAGTAAGGATGCTGGTGTGGAAGCAAACGGTGTGGGTAAGGATGTTGGTGTGGGTTAAGATGCTGGTGTGGAAGCGAACTGCGTGAGTAAGGATGTTGGTGTGGAAGCAAACGGTGTGGGTAAGGATGTTGGTGTGGAAGCGAACTGTGTGAGTAAGGATGTTGGTGTGAAAGTGAACGGTGTGAGTGAGGATGTCGACCTGGAGGCGAACAGCGTGGGTAGGGATGTTGGTATGGAAGCGAACTGTGTGGGATGGAATTGATTGTTTATTTTGGCCTGAAGGCGCGCCGACTATGAGGTCAGTTAGCGCCCATGCGTGGGATGGAAAGAGTGTTGTGTCAGTACTGCGATCTTGCATGGTGTGCTGGACGAATTCCACCCAGTCTGGGCAGTCGAGAGCAAGTTATATCAGTTGAGGAAGGGCATATAATTGGAAAGACCTACACTCTGTGCGAGTCAGCGCAGGAAGCGGCTGCAGGACGGTGGTAAGAGACGAGGTGGCCGAGTGGTTAAGGCGTTGGACTGCTAATCCAATGGGCTCTGCCCGCGTGAGTTCGAATCTCACCCTCGTCGTGGAGCGTTTTTCTAACTGCCTTATGGCTTCAAGCAGGTCGAGGAAGCCGATGACACTGCCTGAAGAGTTATTCTGATCTTTGCTTTGTTTACCACAGGTGCCAGTCCGGTGACTGTCCTCTTGCTGGACAGCGCCCGCTTTAAGCACCAGCACGTGCACCGAATATTGCACTGTGCAATCTATAATCCTGGCCACTCACCAGTTCCACTGTGTTCTTGATTGAGCTTACCGTTGTATGCGGACTCAGTCCGTCCAAGGTCGTATCAGCTGACATCTCTTTTGATTTGGTACCAGCAGTGCGTAATATTTACCGGAGAGTCGTGTTTTACTCTGTGCGACATGATGTAACTACGCTATATGTGTGAGCACCACCCGGCGTACTATTGCAGAGCGCCGACGGGTGTGCGCTGTGTGACACGATGCAATTGTGACCTAATTGTGACCGCTACCCGTGAGTTCCGGCCGTTGGTTGGTTATTGGTTCTACGACACATCGACCGTTGAGTCATGTAGCGTCGCCAATCTCTCACGCCGATTTGCCGCGAGCGAAGAGTCGCGACATGTGAGACTCGAACCCACAATCTTTGGATTGAGAGGCGGGTAACTCACCCGTAGACTACTCGTCCCCGAGTGCGCCGCCGCCCGGGGGTGGGTGTGGTGTGTGGTGGGGGTGTGTGTGTGTGGGGTGGGTGTGGTGGGTGTGGGGGGTTTCCGGCCTCTGTGTCTCGCCGCCTCTGTGTGTGTGTGTGTGTGTGTGTGTGTGTGTGTGTGGTGTGTGTGTGTGCGTGCGACCTGTGTGTGTGGTGTTGTGTGTGGCGTGTGACTGTGTGACCTGTGTGACCTTGTATCCCGTGTCGGCAGCGTCCAGAACGCCAGTCTGGCGCCGATAGCCGGCGAGCTGCTCACCAACCTGATGGACATCTTCAAGCAGCCCGGCTCCCAGGAGAACGAGTACGCCATGAAAGGTGCGGCCCGCGCGTGGTCGCGGCCCGGCGCGCCTGTGGTGCCGCCGAGCGTCCGGCCACTCGGCGTCGACACTCCGCTCCGCAGTGTCGCACCTCCTTCGCACCTTGTGCTTCGTTTGGGCTGAATGATCGCATTTTTGGTGGAAGCGCCCTTAAGCTCGAAGTGCTTCGTTTGGATCTGCGTGTCCGCACTGTCCCGCCGTCGGTGTTCAACACTCGTGCAGCCGCACACTGGCGTTGTTCGCTCTGTGTGGGATTGGCTTCTCGCCGCCGTGGCCATTTGCGTTCGTTGGGGCCTCTGCCCCTCCCCCGGTTCATGCTCGCCGGTTTGCTGGGAGGCTGCGTCTGGTCGCGTTTGGTCTCACGAGCGCTCAGTGTCACGGTCAAGATGTGCTCCGTTAGGCTGTTAGTCCCTTCTAATTCGGCTGCTTGTCCCTTCTACTTGGGCTGTTGGTTCCTCCTATTTTTGATCCCTCCTATTTGAGCTGTCTCCCCCTGTTTGGGTTGTTAGACCCTCGTACTTGTTCCGTTGGTCCTTTCTACTTAGGTCGGCGGTCCCCTCTGATTGGGCCATTGGTCCCTTCAGTTCAGTATTGTTCAACCCTGTCTCACCTGAAGTGCCCGTGTATCTCTGCCGCTTGGCTGGTGTTGGGCGGCTGTCCGTGTATTCTGGTGGTTGAAGCGTTTGATTTTAGTTGGTGCACGCGCGAGTTCGAATCTCACCAGCCGCTAGCTTTCCGGGTGCGGTCGCGGCGTGGCCAGGGCGGGCGGGTGTGTCGTTGCCCTCAGGGGAGTGTCGTTGAGGGGATCGCCGCCACGTGACCTGTGTGCCGTTCCTACGGCGGTGATATACCGCCCAGTGAGGGTTGTCGGTGGGGCCGTCACGTGACCTGTGTGCCGTTCCTACGGCGGTGATGTACCGCCCAGTGAGGGTTGTCGGTGGGGCCGCCACGTGACCTGTGTGCCGTTCCTGCAGCGGTGATGTACCGCCCAGTGAGGGTTGTCGGTGGGGCCGTCACGTGACCTGTGTGCCGTTCCTGCGGCGGTGATGTACCGCCCAGTGAGGGTTGTCGGTGGGGCCGCCACGTGACCTGTGTGCCGTTTCTGCGGCGGTGATGTACCGCCCAGTGGTTTCTACGGATGTACCGCCCAGTGAGGGTTGTCGGTGGGGCCGCCACGTGACCTGTGTGCCGTTTCTGCGGCGGTGATGTACCGCCCAGTGAGGGTTGTCGGTGGGGCCGTCACGTGACCTGTGTGCCGTTCCTACGGCGGTGATGTACCGCCCAGTGAGGGTTGTCGGTGGGGCCGCCACGTGACCTGTGTGCCGTTCCTACGGCGGTGATTACCATGTGACTTGTGCCGTCCCACGGTGACCTGTGTGCCGTTCCCGCAGCGGTGATGCGGACGTGCTCGGCACTGCAGGAGGCGGCCATCCCTCATCTGGGCACCCTGCTGCCCTCGCTCACCGCCATCCTGGTGCAGGTCTCCAAGAACCCCAGCAAGCCGCACTTCAACCACTACCTGTTCGAGACCCTGGCGCTGTCCATACGGTAGGCGCGAGGCATGCGCGCCCGGCTGGCCACCGCCGACGCGACTCGAGCAGTTGCTCCGTGTGTCTGACAGTCAGCTGTGCTCCACACGTTTCGTCACGGAAGTGCTGATAATGCTGGTGATGCCAAATTAAAAATCCTATTCTCCCCTGCATGCCGAATGGTATGATAGAAACCGAGTCGTGACGATGCGCAGGCAACAGTTCTGGCCGGCGATCGATGATCAGCCTTCTGTAATCTGCCGCTCGCAGAAGCTGTTTGGTCGCGACACTGCTGTTGGACCCCAACTCCTGAAAGCCACGTCACCGCTCTGTGGTCGATGCCGCTACTCCGGGTACAGATCTCGCGCTGATAATTGCAGCCCACATTGCTGACTATCGACCAGATTGATTATGCCCTTGGACAAGTGTAATGAGGGAGGGGGCGAGGATGGCCGAGTGCTCAAGGTGTTGAGCTTCGGGGACCAAAGGTACCGGGTTCAACACACGCACCACGTGGGACATTCCCAGTCCCGCTGCCCACCGGCGAAGCAACGTGGGCGTGCATACAATGCGTCTAGAACTACCCGATAGCATACAAGTAGGGGACGTCAATAGCTGGGACGAGAAGCGCACACGGCTGGTTGAGTTGAGCGGTGTGGCGGTGTGGCGCCGCCCAGCCGTGACGAGCGGCCGCGTCTGACCCCCTCGGTCGGCAGGGTGGTGTGCGCGTCACAGCCGGCGGCCGTCGCCACCTTCGAGGCCACCCTGCTGCCCAGCTTCCAGACCATCCTGCTGCAGGACGTGCAGGAGTTCGTGCCATACGTGTTCCAGGTGGGTGCACCGCGTCCTCCCCGGCGGCTCGTTTCCCACTGACTGGCGTGGATCCCAGTGTGTGTGTGCTTTGGTTACAATAATTCGTGTGTATTCAACCGCTCGTGTTGGGGGTGAACCATTGGATGGGCTGCGATTCAAGCGTTCGACACACATTCGAGCGTAAGCATTGTCTGCGCTGCATGGTGTACCAACTGCTAGCTACTGTTGGTGTTATTAGTTGTGCCAATTACTAGTGGATAGGTGCGCCGACCATTAGCTCCTCGCCTGGCGCCCTATTGTATGATGCAATGCTCGTGTAGGGACATGCCGCGCATGATCATCACGATAGTGGTCGGCAAGCTAATCTGGCAAGCTATGCCGAGGGGTGTCATCACTCATCGGCAGTGTCCGGCGTACACAGCAGCGGTAGTAACCTTGTCTGATCTGACCTGTCCTCCACTATGTCGTCACTCCTCGACAGTGTCCGGCGTACATGGCAGCGGTAGTGACCTTGTCACCACCCCTCCTGTTCGTCACTCCTCGCCAGTGTCCAGCGTACATGGCAGCGATAGTGACCTTGTCTGACCTGACCTGACCTCCACTGTGTCGTCACTCCTCGGCAGTGTCCGGCGTACATGGCAGCGATAGTGACCTTGTCTGACCTGACCTGACCTCCACTGTGTCGTCACTCCTCGGCAGTGTCCAGCGTACATGGCAGCGATAGTGACCTTGTCTGACCTGACCTGCCCTCCACTGTGTCGTCACTCCTCAGCAGTGTCCAGCGTACATGGCAGCGATAGTGACCTTGTCTGACCTGACCTGACCTCCACTGTGTCGTCACTCCTCGGCAGTGTCCGCGTAAGCACATAGTGACCTTGTCGACCTGACCTGACCTCCACTGTGTCGTCACTCCTCAGCAGTGTCCAGCGTGCATGGCAGCGATAGTGACCTTCTCTGACCCGACCTGACCTCCACTGTGTCGTCACTCCTCGGCAGTGTCCGGCGTACATGGCAGCAATAGTGACCTTGTCTGACCTGACCTGTCCTCCACTGTGTCCGGCGTACCCGGCAGTGGCAGTGACCTTGTCTAGTCTTGTCTGTCTGGCGTTGTACTTGTCTGCCTGGCGTTGTGCAGCCCTCTGCTGCTTATGATGGGTCACTAAGCTGCCAGTTTTTCTTGAAGCTATTTGAAATTGGTAGCGTAGGGTAGCTTTTGTCGCCGTGACCTGACTTGGATCTGTCGCCAGTGCCATTACCTTGGTGCTATGACGCTGGTGACCTGACGTGACCTTGTCATTGTGAAAGCCTTATTGACCTGGCGATGGCTACCTGATCCTGTGACCTCGAGTGGTGTGACCACTTGACATTGATAATCTGCTGAGGATGTGGGCGATGGTGTGACCCGGCCCGAGTGGCCTGACCTGACCTGACCTGACCCCGGTGGCCGACTACCGTCGGCAGTTGCTGTTAGTGATGTTAGAGCTGCATACGACAGTGCCGGCCCGGGTGACATGACCTGACCTGACCTGATCTGACGTCGGTGGCCGACTCCTGCCGGCAGTTGCTGTCGGTGATGCTGGAGCTGCAGACGACGGTGCCGGAGCCGTACCAGGCGCTGTTGCCGCACATCCTGGCGCCCGTGCTGTGGGAGAAGACGGCCAACGTGCCGCCGCTGGTGCGCTTCATCGCGGGCTGCGTGCGGCGCGACCCGCAGGCCATCCTGCGCATAGACAAACTGGTGAGAGCAGCGACGGCCGCCGCGGTCTCGGCTGCGACTCACTGGCGGGGCAGCGACTCCGGGGTCCCGGCTTCGCCCCGTGGTCTCGGCTGCGGCTCGCGAGGGGGGCAGTGACTCCGGGGTCCCGGCTTCGCCCCGTGGTCTCGGCTGCGGCTCGCGGGGGGCAGTGACTCCGGGGTCCCGGCTTCGCCCCGTGGTCTCGGCTGCGGCTCGCGGGGGGGGCAGTGACTCCGGGGTCCCGGCTTCGCCCCGTGGTCTCGGCTGCGGCTCGCGGGGGGAGTGACTCCGGGGTCCCGGCTTCGCCCCGTGGTCTCGGCTGCGCCCGGGGGCAGTGGTCCCGGCTTCGCCCCGTGGCTCGGCTGGGGGCAGCGACTCCGGGATCCTGGCTCGCGGCGTCCGAGATCCGTCGTTAGGAAGGCTGCGCTCCCCGTGTTCTGTGCACCACGGCTGAGTGCTGCTGGTTTGTGGTGAAGACCGGGTCCGAGCTTCTCCCCGTGTTGTGGTAACCCTGAAGGCTTTGGTGTGCTGAAGGCTAACCCGGTAATCCTTGTCTGTCATTCCAGTAATGCCACGTGATTGGATGCTGTCAGTGGTGGAACAGTGCGGTTGTGGCTACATTTGCGAGACTTTCTCGTGTTTGTCTCCCATCCATTTTTGATAAACGCAAGTCATACTTCGGTAGTCCAAGTTATGGATTAAGAAAATTATCAATGCGATAAAAACAAAATCATGCTCTTCGAGCGTAACAGCTGGGATGTTATGCCCTCCAAAAAATTAAATTCAAACGACCAGTCAGCAAGCTGGCATTACCAACATAGATCAATCAACATCACAAAAAGTCGTGGCAGCTGCCAGCGACTGGTCTAGGTAGCGCCAGATCGTGGACAATCGTGACTACTTTTAAAGAGGGAATACAGGATCACTGGCGTGCACGCAAAGGACTTTGGTATGCTCGAGCGCACGCAGCTCCGTGGCCTGGACATGACTGACGGTGTGGTGAAGTCGCTGCTGCTCGTGCTGCCGGGGAGGTCCAATGCTCCCAATGGAGCTGCCACGGGCTTGTGTGCCGATCCGCGCGACCATTGACCGCCAATGGTGTTGTGTATACACAGGTCACGTGGTGCGGATCTGCAGAGGCTGCGTGATGTGAAAGCACTGAGGCGAGCAGCTCCCAGTTTGAACCTGCGCGCGGTGCATGGTGTGAATGCGCTGATGTGTACCTGCTGACGATGGGGGCCGCGGTAGCTCAACTGGTAGAGCGTCGGGCTCGTGATCACAAGATTGTGGGTTCGAACCTCACAACCGACTGCGTTTTTCCGGCGCACCCGCGACCAATCGACGTGAGAGGTTGGCGACGCTGTATGACCTAGCGGTTGAATGTGTCGTAAACGAACCCGAGGTTCTTCTGCTGATGTTGATGGTGATGGACGTGCTGCCGTCCCGCAGCCGGCGATACTGGGCGTGTTCCAGAAGCTGATCTCCAGTCGAGTCAACGACCGGCACGGCTTCACCATCATCAGCGCCCTGTTCCAGTGTCTGCCCGAGTGAGTGTCGCCCGCTTGTGGGTCATCTGTTGCGTGGTGCATGTTGTCCTCCCCATCTCTGTCTGAGTGCAGCCCGCCTGTGGATCATCTGGGGCGTGGTGGAGGTGGTAGGTGTTGTCCCCATCTCCGCCAGAGTAAGTGCTGGCCCCTGTGGATCATCTGGTGCGTGGTGGAGGTGGTAGGTGTTGTCCCCATCTCCGCCGGAGTAAGTGCTGGGCCCTGTGGATCATCTGGGGCGTGGTGGAGGTGGTGGGTGTTGTCCCCATCTATGCCCGAGTAAGTGCTGCCCGTCGATCATTTGCTGACTGGTAGAGGTGGCAGGTATTGTCTCCAGACCATGGTCGTGGTGGTTAATTTCGTACGTTGTTTTACTGATGATCGCTTTGGTTATCTGGATGAGTTGTTCTGTGCTCTCAAGTTCGCCTGGTTTGGACGTCAAATTCGGCACTATGATCTGTTGATATTTGGGCAGATTTAATAATGTTGATAACTTGATCCAACCTAGCCTAACCTGACGTCACCTGATCTGATGTAATCCAGGCGCAACATGACCATATATGTGCCCATAAACTCCAATTCATCACCATGATCTGACAACTTGTCCACTTTATTGCATAGTCGTCCTATGAGTCATCACACTTCGTCATACTTCAGTTCGAGGAATTTCCTCTGCAGTCCACTGACCCGACCTGACCTGACCTAATGGGCGCTAAATGATCACATTTCGGTCGAAGCACCCTTAAACCCAAATAACTAACTAACTGACTTGACCTACCCCCGGCGTTCCCAAGGTACACAAACCATGGAGCCTGCGGCGTCTGGTGCATTTTCCACCCACGCCGAGGCGATCAGTGGACTCCTGACCGGACAGAACTCCTGGCCAGCTTGTACCGCCCACCACCCGGCCGCGCGCCCCAGGCGATGACCGCTGACCCGACCTCGACAGGGCGGCGATGGAGCCGTACACGAAGCAGGTGTTCATCCTGCTGTTCCAGCGGCTGACCAGCAGCAAGACGCAGAAGTTCGTCAAGAGTCTGCTGGTGTTCTTCTTCATGTTCGCTCACCTCCGCGGCGGACCCAAGCTGGTGGAAACAATCGACGGCGTCCAGGCCAAGTTAGTAGCTTGGGGGGGGGGGACGATGGTGTCGGTGTGCACACCACCCAATTAGATTCCCATGGTGTCAAGACCACTATCGATGTTTGGTCTGGTGGACGAGTAGTTTATGGGCAAGTGACCCGTCTCATAATCGAAAGGTCGTGGGTTCGAGTCTCACCTGTCGCTACTCTTCGCCCGCGACCAATCGGCGTGAGAGATTGGCGACGCTACATGACTCAATGGTAGACGTGTCATAAAACCAATAACAACGATGTTTGGTCGGGTGTTGGTAATCTTGCTGCGTTATGCTTGTCTGTTGACAGTTCAATCTGGTGCGATTGTGCCTGGCGATTTTGTTTCGCCTATGATTTCGTTTCATGCCATTTTGGCGCCCGCTGTGAATGTTCCCATCTCTGTGTGGATCGTGCTAGTCAGTGCAATGCTGACCCTCTGGGTCAGCCTGCTAGTCAGTGTCCTGGGCGGACATACTATAGCTCAGATTACTAGTCAGTTCCCTGGGTGGACGTACTATAGCTCAGATTACTAGTCAGTTCCCTGGGTGGACGTACTGCAGCTCAGATTACAAGTCAGTTCCCTGGGTGGACGTACTGCAGCTCAGATTACAAGTCAGTTTCCTGGGTGGACTTACTGTAAGCTCAGATTACAAGTCAGTTCCCCGGTAAGTCGTGCTGTGGGCTCGGATCGCTAGCCAGTTCCCTGAGCTGCATTGTCTGCGAGTGCTGACTGGACCGGTTGAGTTGGTCGGCTGCACTGACTGACGTGATGCGCCGGCACAGTTTGCGACAATCTTGCAGTCTGTGTTGCCGGGGTAGCTCTTTGCCGGTTCGTCGGCCAGTGGCTTTAGCTTGCCACCAACGATCAGTCTTCGGACAGCTGTAATCTTTTCCCCGACGTCAGGGTATAAGGTGCAGTACCCCCACCCCAACGTCTGGGTCCTCCTCGGGGTACAGTACCCCCACGTCAGGGCATGCCCCCATATGCGGGTACTGCATGAGGTGCTGTGTGTCGGCCTCTTGGTGTGTGTCCCGCCGGTGCCGCTCCGTCTGCCCGCCGGCCGGCTGACGCCGCCGCCTCTGCGGCAGGATGTTCGGCATGGTGGTGGAGCGGCTGGTCGTGCTCGAGGCGCAGAAGATCTCCGGCTCGCAGGAGAAGCTGATCTGCACCGCCGGCATGGTGTCCCTGCTGTGCGACACGCCCGCCCTGCTGGACGGGCCCTACTCCCACTGCTGGTACGGTACCGACGGGCCCTACTCCCACTGCTGGTACGGTACCGATGGACCCTACTCTGGTACGTACCGACGGACCCTACTCCCACTGCTGGTACGGTACCGACGGACCCTACTCCCACTGCTGGTACGGTACCGATGGACCCTATTCCCACTGCTGGTACTGTACCGGCGGACCCTACTCCCACTGCTGGTACTGTACCGATAGACCCTACTCCCACTGCTGGTACTGTACCGATGGACCCCACTCCCACTGCTGGTACGGTACCGATAGACCATACTCCCACTGCTGGTACTGTACCGACGGACCCTACTCCCACTGCTAGTACGGTACCGACGGACCCTCTCCACTGCTGGTACGGTTACCGGCGGACCCTACTCCCCTGCACCCCACTCCCACTGCTGGTACGGTACCGACGGACCCTACTCCCACTGCTGGTACTGTCCGGACGGGGCCCTACTCCCACTGCTGGTACTGTACCGACGGACCCTACTCCCACTGCTGGTACGGTACCGACGGACCCTACTCCCACTGCTGGTACTGTACCGACGGACCCTACTCCCACTGCTGGTACGGTACCGACGGACCCTACTCCCACTGCTGGTACGGTACCGACGGACCCTACTCCCACTGCTGGTACGGTGCCGACGGACCCTACTCCCACTGCTGGTACGGTACCGACGGACCCTACTCCCACTGCTGGTACGGTACCGACGGACCCTACTCCCACTGCTGGTACTGGTACCGACGGACCCTACTCCCACTGCTGGTACGGTACCGACGGGCCCTACTCCCACTGCTGGTACTGTACCGACGGACCATACTCCCACTGCTGGTACTGTACCGACGGACCATACTCCCACTGCTGGTACGGTACCGATGGGCCCTACTCCCACTTCTGGTATGGTGCTAGCTGGCACGCCCGCCCTGCTAGCAATGCTACTCCTGCATTCACATTGATCGATTGATTCCTTACACTCGTGAAGGAACCGAATTGTTGGCGTTGTCAGATTACGTTTTGCAGCATACGAAAAGCACCGACCAGGATGAGATTCGAACTCACGCGGGCAGAGCCCATTGGATTAGCAGTCCAACGCCTTAACCACTCGGCCACCTGGTCGCCGGATTGCTGCCGTCACGCGACGGTGTTTCACACTGCATGTGACGTGATGATTGTCGATTGTTCGTAGTTTATGGCTACTGGATTTGTGTCCCTCCTTCAATTCCTGAGATATGGATCACATGGGGGACAGTGCTGATAATTTGTCGAACTATGGTGGCATAAATACCTGGTGTGGCGCGAGTATCCACAGGTGATCGGTCGAGTGTCACGTCACATGCAGTGTCGAACAGTCGCGCTGCGGCGTGTCGCATGTGACCAGGTGGCCGAGTGGTTAAGGCGTTGGACTGCTAATCCAATGGGCTCTGCCCGCGTGAGTTCGAATCTCATCCTGGTCGATCGTTTTCATAGTCATGCATACAGGGTTACCGCTGCGAGAAGTGCGCGACGCCGACCGACGGCTGTAGTCACCCCCCTACCTCGTCATCTCGCTGGTGCGATTCTTGTTTGGGCGTGGCACGGGCGCGTGCAGCAAGGTGTTCCGACCTGACTTGTCGCTGGCAGTGGCCCGGTGTCGCAGACACTGATTAGTTTGTTCGAGTTGCCCTGTAACTTTATCTGATTTGACCTGACTACCGCCAACAAGACCCCGGTGCTGCAGGCGCTGATTGATCTGTTTCCCGTGACCTTACCTGACCTGTCGCCGGCAGTGGGCCGACGCTGCAGGCACTGTTCGCCTGTTCGAGCTTCCCCGTGACGTGACGTGACGTGGCCTGACCTGACGCCGGCAGTGGGCCGATGCTGCAGGCACTGTTCGCCTGTTCGAGCTTCCCCGTGACGTGACGTGACCTGACCTGTCGCCAACAGGGGCCCGGTGCTGCAGGCGCTGATTGGCCTGTTTGAGCTGCCGGAGACGGAGGACGCGCCCGAGGACGCCCACTTCGTGGACGTGGACGAGCCGGGCGGCTACCAGACGGCCTTCGCGCAGCTGCTGTTCGCTCCGGTCCCGCCGCACGATCCGCTGAACGGTGAGCCCTGCTGCGTCGGTACACTGCCACCCCCGGCACACTGCCACCCCTCGGCACACTGCCATCCCTCGGCACACTGCCATCCCTCTGCATACTGCCATCCCTCGGCACACTGCCATCCCTCGGCACACTGCCATCCCTCGGCACACTGCCATCCCTCTGCATACTGCCATCCCAACGCCACCCGGCACACTGCCACCCCCCCGGCACACTGCCATCCCTCGGCATACTGCCACCCCCGGCATACTGCCATCCCTCGGCACACTGCCACCCCCGGCACACTGCCATCCCCCGGCACACTGCCATCCCTCGGCACACTGCCATCCCTCGGCACACTGCCACCCCTCTGCATACTGCCACCCCCGGCACACTGCCACCCCTCGGCACACTGCCATCCCTCGGCACACTGCCATCCCTCGCAACTGCCACCCCCGGCACACTGCCATCCCTCGGCACACTGCCATCCCTCGGCATACTGCCATCCCTCGGCACACTGCCATCCCTCTGCATACTGCCATCCCTCGGCACACTGCCATCCCTCGGCACACTGCCATCCCTCGGCACACTGCCATCCCTCGGCACACTGCCATCCCTCGGCACACTGCCATCCCTCGGCACACTGCCACCCGCCGGCATAGCGCCACCCGCCGGCATACCGCCACCTCCCCGGTATATTGCCACCCGCCGGCATACCGCCACCCGCCGGCATACCGCCACCCGCCGGCATACAGCCACCTCCTCGGTATATTGCGACCTCCAGCTGTTACGTAGAATGTTTGGTCAGGGAACGGGTGCCTCGCGGTTTGCATACTCCTTTATCTCCAGCTGACAATATGGGGAATTATGAAGGTTGTAAGGCAAGAGGCTGCAAGCCTACTGCGAATTGGTGTCGAAAGGAAAACCCAACTAAGGAGTCTAGAAGGAGTCGTTAATGCCTAGAAGCCAAGTTCCAAGGCGAAATTATGAAAAAGAAGCAATCATTTGGTCCAAAGATGACTTGAAGCCCCCTCACACACACCTGAAGAAACTGTTCAAATTGGCCTGCTTCTCAAACAGCGCTTAGGCCGAAATGTTGTTAAACAAAGTACTTGTGTATTGAGACAATCTCGCAATTAAGCCATAATATTATAGATATCCTGTAATAAACGTCCAATAAGCGCCTCAGGTTTCCATGACTCAGCCACACTGGTGAGAGGGACCAGGGAACGTGGTCCTCCAATTTCGACGAAGGGGGAAAATCCCCCTAACTCCTGGTGAGCTGGGTGGAGGCTCCCAGAACCCAGGGGGCCCGGCTAATCACCTTCGCAGTCGACACTAAATGACCAAACTGGTCCATAAAACTTAAATAGCCAACCAACTTCAGATTGAAAAGTGTGCAAAACATCATCTGAAATTCGCTTGCAGTCCGTTATCGCTGCTTGGTTCATATGGGATCCCCCCGAAACCTAAAGGTTTGATTTCGTTTAAATATCTGTGAACAGTCAATTCACTGTACCCCCCATAGGGGCGAGAAGGTCGAAAACACAATACCCTGCTTGCTTTCTTCGTTTACAATTACACTATTTGAGATTTTTCGAGACAAATGTATTCATTCATTCAGCCATTATTTATCTGCCATCAAGACAAGAAAAATGTGTTTAAAAATTTGGAGGCTCTCCAGTATGCCCCAGCTCACCCAACCCCTGACACGCCGTATATGATCCGCATTTAAGCACAATTGCATTATCATTGTAATATGTTGGGAAATAGGAGTGTCCTTGCAAACGAAATATGGCGAGTTCGGGTCTCACCTGTTGCTACTCTTCGCCCGTGACAAATCAGCGTGAGAGATTTGCGACGCTGGATGACTCAACGGTCGACGTGTCGTGAAACCAATAACCGTATGAAAAGTAAGGATGCTGGAGGCGTGGTACGACGTGGCCGGGTGGTTAAACTTTGTACTGCTATCCCTCGGAGTTCGGGTCTCATCCTCATCAAAATCTTTTGATTTCCGAAGTAGCTGACGCTTGTTGCCTGGTACCTTCCACGGTGATGGTTTATACGCAATGGCGCACACCGAGGGTAAGCGTACCCACCGTTCGGCGGCATCTTGTACGTGTATTTTCCATGCTTTTCAAGTACTGCAATTCGATGGATAAGAGAACTGTATGATGATGAACGATAAGTTCTATATGAATTGAGTGTGAAATTAGTGCTTTTATCAATCGATATATAACTTACCGTTCATCATCATGCTAGTTTTGCCAATCGCCCCTCTCTCTGACAATTCAGATGAGAGAACACCACGTGTCATGAATTATTATTTTGATGGCGTGCGGTGGGTTCCGATGGTCAGTGACTCGCCGGGGTATCACCGACGAGGTCACAATGCGCGGCACCGCTCCCGTGGCAACCGCAGGGCCGACCTGGGGCGGCGGGCGGGCGGCCCGGGCCGCGCGGTCGATGGGCCGGGTTGTCATGCACACAGGTCAACAGTAGGCTCCGGGCGGGCGTGGCGGCCGGCGGCAGATGTGCGGCGTCGAAGGTCGGCCCGCGCCGGCCGCCGGGTACTCGGCACCTGGGCTGGTGTGACTGGCTGTCGTGTGGCGCGTGTCCGGTGCGTGTGTCCGGTGTGCGCGACTGACGGCATTGCGGTGTCCCGGAGGCCTGTGTCCTGCCGACTCCGTGAGCTTGACTCGTCACACATTGCCCGTCACATCTGACCCGCGTCACATCTGAGGCGCATCACATCTGAGGCGCATCACATCTGAGGCGCATCACATCTGAGGCGCATCACATCTGAGGCGCATCACATCTGAGGCGCGTCACATCTGAGGCGCGTCACATCTGAGGCGCGTCACATCTGAGGCGCGTCACATCTGAGGCGCGTCACATCTGAGGCGCGTCACATCTGAGGCGCATCACATCTGAGGCGCGTCACATCTGAGGCGCGTCACATCTGAGGCGCATCACATCTGAGGCGCGTCACATCTGAGGCGCGTCACATCTGAGGCGCATCACATCTGAGGCGCATCACATCTGAGGCGCATCACATCTGAGGCGCGTCACATCTGACCCGCGTCACATCTGAGGCGCGTCACATCTGAGGCGCGTCACATCTGAGGCGCGTCACATCTGAGGCGCATCACATCTGAGGCGCATCACATCTGAGGCGCGTCACATCTGAGCGCGTCACATCTGAGCCGCGTCACATCTGACCTGCGTCACATCTGAGGCGCGTCACATCTGACCCGCGTCACATCTGAGGCGCGTCACATCTGAGGCGCATCACATCTGAGGCGCGTCACATCTGACCCGCGTCACATCTGAGGCGCATCACATCTGAGGCGCATCACATCTGAGGCGCGTCACATCTGAGCGCGTCACATCTGACCTGCGTCACATCTGAGCGCGTCACATCTGAGGCGCGTCACATCTGACCTGCGTCACATCTGAGGCGCGTCACATCTGAGGCGCATCACATCTGAGGCGCGTCACATCTGACGCGTCACATCTGACCTGCGTCACATCTGAGGCGCATCACATCTGAGCCGCGTCACATCTGAGGCGCATCACATCTGAGGCGCATCACATCGGAGGCGCGTCACATCTGACCCGCGTCACAACTGATCTGCATCACATCTGAGCCACGTCATATCTGAGCCGCGTCACATCTGAGCCATCACATCTGACCTACGTCACATCTGACCTACGTCACACCTGACCTACGTCACACCTGACCCGCGTAACACCTGACCTGGACGGCCGGCGCCCCGGCGAGTGACCCGGCGCGGACGACAGCCATGGGTCTGCGCGGGGCCGCGGTGGCCACGGGCGTGCTGCACGCGGTGCTCTACCTGTCCTGGGTGGTGTGGGTGGGCGCGCTGGCCGGCGGCGGCCACGTGGTGACCGGCCGGCTGACGCTGGTGCCGCTCGTCATGCTGCCGCTGCTGCACGCCGCCGTCTGCGTCGAGATGGCCTTCTCGGCGCGCACGGCCAACGCGTTCGGCGTGCTGGCGTGGCTGGTGTGGTTCGCCGTGTGGCTGCCGGTGACGACGGCCGTGCTCGGCTGGCTGGCGGCCGGCTGGCTGGTGGCCGGCGCGCCGCCGCTGCAGCTGGTGCTGGCCGCGCTGGCGCTGCTGCTGCTGCTGCTGCTGTGGCCGCCCTACGTGCTGGTGTGGTGCCACTACGCCGGCATGCGCGCCGCCGCCAAGGACGCTGCCAAGTAGTCGTGAGCGCGGCACGCGCCGCGTCCGGCGGGAAGGTCGCCGATCGCGAGTGCGGCTGATGCGCCGCTCGACCCGAATAGCGACGACCGGGTGTTCGTTTGTTTATTGGACGATTCACTGACGCGTTTTATGCACGTTCACGGCTAATGGCGCCGCCCATACTGTTTCGCCGGTGCGCCGCGGGATTGGGAAGTGTCCCGAGTGGTCGAGTGGTGTGAGTGTTGAACCCGGGTCCTTTGGTACCCATGGCTCAACACTTAGCGGCTCGGTCATCCCGGACCCGCAACAACCGGGTGCGATGTGCGGCGCGACGGTTCAGAGTCTCCACTGCTGGATCGGCTGCTCGGCTGTGTCTGGCCACGTGTGGCCGTGTGCGGCGCCATCGTCAGTCAGAAGACGGTCAGCTGAGCACGTGAGGCACCCGAGCTCCCCGAGACAGACACGTTGGCTCTGCGATGGTTGGGCGCTAAATGACCTTGTAGTCGGCGCGCCCTTAAGCCCAAATAATCAATCAAGCGATGGTTTGGCGGTGGTGGCATGCGCGGAGAGATCGTCAACCGGAGTGGGTGCAATAACAGCGAGGGGGTCGGGGCGGAAGATCGAGGAGCACCTGCGGAGACAATAGCGACTTCACGGCTCGAATGGCACCGTTCGAGAAATTCCGAGTGCGACGGTCGGTGGTGCACCTTGACCTCGGGCGAGTTGACACGGTCGGACGAATGCCAGTACACAGTGTGAAGCATCAGAAAGTGAGCGTTGGAGTGTTTTCGCCAAACTTCGATTTGCATCGAGAAATGCGTCGGTTCTGTTGTGAGCTGGGTTCAGACGTAAGAGCTAGATGCAGTTCTGTTGGTCATGCTCGCCATGGGAAACAATATTGGTGTTATTTAGGTGTATTGGTTTGTTAGTTGTCCATCCCTTAGGCGTCCATCTGGTAGATGTGGAATATATGTGTTCTAATGAATCGTACACGTGATCTTGGGTGCAGGTTGAGTTATTTCTGGTTCCACTGTGCGCAGGGTTAAAATATTGGTTTTTCGTTAGGTGTGAGATGTCGAAACGGGCTCAGAAGGATGTTGAATTTTGCCATGGAAATAATGTCAATTAAAGTGCTTTTGATGTATTTTCGGACTCAAATTTGAGCCAATGGTGTAGGTACTTATGACTGTGCATTTGTGATTTGCTTTGAGATTCATAATTTAGGAAGAGCTGTATTCAGGACAGGTAGAAAATTACCTATGCTCTAATTTGGTACCGTACGCCATATCGCATAGTTAATCCTTTTACCCAAAACTACTTTGCGAAATGTATGTGTGTCACTATTCCTTATTAGGAGCAGACATGATACGTATAAGCGAGATACTGCTAGAAAGGAGACACGAAGACTTCATAAGCATGCATCATGAAGCAAGATGTCGATACTTCCTGGAGGAGGATGTCGATTGAGTTTCAAGAAAGTGGTATTTTCCACCCTATTTGACGAATAATTTATCACTGACTGTGCGCGTCCGTTTGCGCACGAGTGTGCCCTGTGGCTTCCCCGGATGTCATTAGTATTCCCCTGGTGAATTAGTTTATAGGTTTCCCACATCAACTGTGTGCTGCAGATTTGGTGCAACCCATCCAACAATGGTGATATGATGTCATTGCGGCATGTTCGGGTGGAAGTGCGTTGCTGGGCCAGCTGTGCGCTTTTCACCTCCGTTAAAATCGTGAAACCGATTGCGCTGGTTTGGCGATGGTCGCCAGCAGATTTGAGTCGAGGACGGCGCCGACGGCGGCAACGGTCGGTTTAGAGCTGTAAACGTACCGAATTGAACGAACGAACGTGAAAGTCGTGCAGTGTCACACAAGTATTATCGATAATCACCTTCTTCAGTGACCGTAAATACAAGCACATACAGCAACGGAAGTCGAGGAGTCTGATTCTATACCATCGTGCAAGCATCGATATTGCTGACGTCACCAGCGGCCCATTTTGTTTGGTCCTTTTGTCTCCGACGTATTAATGACATGCTCGTGCAACGTCTTGTGTAGTAACCTCAACGTTAAAGGCTGCCGTCTCTTTGGTAAACCTGTATATAGTCTATATATATATATATATATATATATATATATATATATATATATATATATATATATATATATATATATATATATATATATATATATATATATATATATACGGCGTGTTTGGTTCGTGATGATCAATAAACATGTGGTTATCTACGACTATGTTAACGACCTAGGCCGTGCATTCGCCCTCCTGTGGTATATGCGATGTGCTTCCGTGGGTTGGGGGCGTGAACCAAACTATATTACAGCAGTACCAATTTAAAGGTACCAGTGCCAATCCTTCAAGCTTCATTTGAGCCAAGAATATACCCATCAGTGCATGTTTTTGGTTGAATTTTGGAGACACCTAATATATGAATACCTGTGTTGCCGATAATGATATTGTGCCATGTTATAAGCAGATCGCATTGTTTAACACACCACATAATAGATAATCGCTATATCTGGAGTTGTGTTACGAGATACGAAGTGTGGCCAAAACGAAACGGGACTCGGGCAATACAGTCTTTATTGCACGAGATGACAGGAAACTACCTATCCTCCCCCTCCAAGTATTCCCCTTGAAGTCGATGCACTTCTGGAATCTGCTCTTGCACGCCTAGAAGCACCCCTCAAATTCCTCATTCTTGATAGTTTTCGGGGTGCTTGTCACGTTCTTTGGTGTCTTTAACCCCTTCGAAATGTGATCCCTTGAAGACATCCTTGAGCTTTGGGAATAGCCAGAAGTCACACGGTGCTAGATCTGGCGAGTACGGGGGTGTCCCAGGGTTGCAACCTGTCTTTCGGCTAGAAACTGTAGGACGCTGAGGGCGCTGTGTGCGGGAGCATTGTCGTGGTGCAGGATCCATCTCTTGTTCTCCCACGAGTCCCTCCTCGAGCGTCGGATCCGTGCAATCAGGCGGCTGAGCACCTCTTTGTGGAAGTGTTGGTTCACGGTTTGCCCTTGTGGCACGAACTCGTGGTGAGGCGGGCCTTGGTGGTCAAAGAAGACAATGAGCATCACCTCGATCCCGGACCTTGACATGAGGACCTTTTTTGGACTGGGTGACCCCGCCGTCTTCCACTGGAGACTCTGCCGCTTGGTCTCGGGGTCATACTGGAAGACGCAGCTCTCGTCTCCAGTGATGACATCGTCCAGGATCTCTGTGTTGTCCTCCAGCTGCTCCAAGACGTCCCGGGACAAGTTCACACGGCTGGCCTTCTGATCATCGGAGAGCAATTTGGGCACCATCTTCGCGCAAATCTTCCTCATGCCCAAATCCTCCCTCAGGATGGTCCTCACTGACTTTCTCCCCAATCCCAGTTCCTCAGCCAGCATTCTTACCGTCAATCTACGATCACTCCGCACCAGTTCCTTCACCTTCTGGATGTTTTCGTCATTTCTTGATGTTGTGGGACGTCCAGGCTTCGGGTCATCCTCCACGTCATCACGTCCACTCGTAAACCCTTTATGCCACTCGTACACACGTGTACGGGACATTGTTTGGTCTCCATACACATCCTTAAGCATAGAAAGTGTTTCTGAAGCAGTTTTCCCCAGTTTAACCAAGAACTTAATGTTAATACTTTGTTCAAGGCTCATGTTGTGAGACTGGGCACTGCATAGGAGTTAGAAACACAGCTGTGGAGAGAAGGACAATGGGTCAGTTGAAGCGACACTTTGCTCATATAGTGCTGAAATGTTTCGCATCACTATGGTATGGTACATCGGTGTGTGGCTGCTGAGTCGGGACATCAGCAGCCAATGTTCCGTTTATTTTTGGTCGCACCTCGTACTTGTGCATTCAATCCGTAATGGTGAGCATAAGCGTTCTACATATACGCAAAATACTCTTAGGAACTTTATATCATGCACACACACACACGCACACACACACGCATGTATATATATATATATATATATATATATATATATATATATATATAATATATAATTACGTCCGTAGGTTATGATAGAATAGTATCCGCCGTCCCTCCTTCCTAACCGCACATTATAACTAAAAGCCGGAAATTAACACTTGTAGGGGTTGGGCATAACGTAGCAGAAATATGTGTACACAACTTTATTTGCTGTCCCACCTCCAAGTTTCCCGTCTAACCCCGAAGGCCCTGCGACGCTCGTGCTGTCCGCAACACAGCTGTTTCCCCGAGTGTACGCGTGCTGACCGGCTGATGCACTGTGTGCCGCAGGCGCCGTCACCAGTCCGCGGGAACACCTGGTGCGCGGCCTGCAGCGGCTGGCGCAGCGCGCGCCCGGCCGGCTGCCCGGCCTGATCGCCACCGGCCTGGCGCCGCAGGCGGCCGCCTTCCTGGAGAAGTACGCCCAGCAGACGGGTGTCACGCTGCAGTGACCCGTCACGGGTGTCACGCTGCAGTGACCCGTCACGGGTGTCACGCTGCAGTGACCCCCAGAAGACTTGTGTCACGCTGCAGTGACCCGCAGGTGTCACGCTGCAGTGACCCGGCAGACGGTTGCAGTGACCCGGCAGACGGCTGCAGTGACCCGGCAGACGGGTGTCACGCTGCAGTGACCCCCCAGAAGACTTGTGTCACACTGCAGTGACCCAGCAGACGGCTGCAGTGACCCGGCAGACGGGTGTCACGCTGCAGTGACCCGGCGGACGGACAGGTGTGGGGGACTGTGATCATGCCAGCTGGCCGCTGGCCGAGCCGAGCCGAGCCGAGCTGAGCCGAGCCGGCACGCATCGTACACATGAGGGGCCCTCTGTGAGGAGGGTGCCCAGGTTGTGAAGCGACCTGTTGCACGCGAAGACTGTGTGCGCTGCTGTGACTGTCAGCTTTTGTGTGTGAGACTGCTGTGACTGACTGCCGCTACGTTGTGTGTGAGACTGCTGTGACTGACTGCCGCTACGTTGTGTGTAAGACTACTGTGACTGACTGCCACTTTGTCGTGTATGATACTGCTGTGCGCGCGAAATACAGTGACTGAACGCATCAACGGCGTGAAATGTCTATGGCGGGTTCACAAAATCGCGAACGTCGAGGTCCTGTAGACTATTTCACGTGCCTATAGAAGTTTACGTCAGACAAAGTTGGAAATGTCTGAGGAAGCTCTGTGGAGCAAAACTTCTTTACAAACGTTTACGGATGGATCAAAAACCGACGCTGGGGTTGGGAGCGCCTTTGCAAGCGACACAGCCACAAAATCGTTTGTACGCTTCCGAGACACACATCCGTTTACACGTCTGAGCTTTCGGCAATCCATAAAGCGTTTGCTTTCATAGATGTAGGGAATGAGGAAGATCATGTGATTTTATCCGACTACTTGGTCAACCTTTTAACACTGAGAAGTTTCAATCACACAGACGCATAAATATGAATGATATCTTACGTCGTTCGACTTTATTAGATGAAGCAGGAAAGTCGTCCACTTCTGCTGGATTCCCAGCCACGTGGATATCGCAGGAAACGAATAGGCTGACAGCGCTGCTAGACGTGCAACATAGGCTCCCTTGCGCAGAGCATTCCCGATCCCGGCCAGGGACTACTACTCAGGGATCTCTACTTTCCCGGCAAGCAAGTGGCAAGCGAGCTGGGACGAACTAGCTCCGAACAAATTACTGACATTAAAGCCATCTCTCAGCCAGTGGATCTCGTGTTTTCGTAGGACAAGGATGGACGAGGTGACGCTGTACCGTCTGCGTATAGGACATACTTATGCCACCGATGCTTACTTACTCAATGATGAGAATAAGCCACTGCGTCCTAGATGCGGTTCAGTGGGAACAGCACGTCGCGTTCTAATTTAATGCCCGAGGCTTTCCTCGGAGCGTCGACGTCATTTCGGGAACGACCAGGCTCACTCCCTTCCAGCAGTTTTGGGTGACAAATCACAGGTCGTTGAATCCGAATACATTTTCGCCTTGAAGATGCATCTACTGTGAAATTGTGTGCTATTTACCCGGGACTTTAACATAAAAATTGTACCAGGAAGTATACCTGTAGTACAGGAGACGTCGTATAGCAACGGTTTGCACAGCTATCTGTTATGGGCGCCAAATGACCGTTTAGTCGGCGCGCCTTTAAGCCTAAACAATCATTCAATCAATATCGACGCTTTCGCACCTATTTCTCTACCCTTCTTATGTGTTAATTCAAATAGTAAATGTTTGATTCCAGTATCACAACATATTACATGCATCCCATCCCCGGGGTTAACCTTGGATAATGTATCCTATGCTCCCAGTTATTACCTAGCGATACTGGCATGACCATGAGGGCAAACAAGACGAAGAGACTATAAGCCAAGGAGTAGAGACTAGTCCTTGCATACTTACCGCTCTTTGCCGGTTCACGGTCCCCCGGTTACCTCCAATGGCTCTGACGACTGTCCGATGGACTGGCTAATGTCCTCGCTTCGCCGCACTCCTGCACTGCTATTGAGGATGGACTGGCTAATGTCCTCGCTTCGCCGCACTCCTGCACTGCTATTGAGGATGGACTGGCCAATGTCCTCGTCCCCCTCCTGCACTGCTATTGAGGATGGACTGGCTAATGTCCTCGCTTCGCCGCACTCCTCCTGCACTGCTATTGAGGATGGACTGGCTAATGTCCTCGCTTCGCCGCACTCCTGCACTGCTATTGAGGATGGACTGGCTAATGTCCTCGCTTCGCCGCACTCCTGCACTGCTATTGAGGATGGACTGGCTAATGTCCTCGCTTCGCCGCACTCCTGCACTGCTATTGAGGATGGACTGGCTAATGTCCTCGCTTCGCCGCACTCCTGCACTGCTATTGAGGATGGACTGGCTAATGTCCTCGCTTCGCCGCACTCCTGCACTGCTATTGAGGATGGACTGGCTAATGTCCTCGCTTCGCCGCACTCCTGCACTGCTATTGAGGATGGACTGGCCAATGTCCTCGCTTCGCCGCACTCCTGCACTGCTATTGAGGATGGACTGGCTAATGTCCTCGCTTAGCCGCACTCCTGCACTGCTATTGAGGATGGACTGGCCAATGTCCTCGCTTCGCCGCACTCCTGCACTGCTATTGAGGATGGACTGGCTAATGTCCTCGCTTCGCCGCGGACATCGCCGCACTCCTGCACTGCTATTGAGCTCTGTCCCTCTCCTCCAACAGTGGGTGGCTCGTTGGTTATTGGTTTACGACACATCGACCGTTGAGTGATGTAGCGTCGCCAATCTCTCACGCCGATTGGTCGCGGGCGAAGAGTAGCGACAGGTGAGACTCGAGCCCACAACCTTTCGATTGTGAGACGAGCAACTTACCCACAGACTACTCGTCCCCCAGTGGGTGGCTCAACCATGCGGGAATGTCAGTGCCCTAGCTGGTCGGTATTTTGGGTACGCGGTGAAGGGGAAGGGTTGCATATTAGCCTGTACACCGGGTGTATGTCGAACGGACTTTTACTGGTTCGCCTTCGCCAATAAGAGGGAGACTGGCGACGCGACATGACCCAATGGTCGGTGTGTTGATGTGCAAAATGTCACTGATTGCAGCTTACATTGTCCTGTGCTACTGAGGCCTCTCGTCAAGGCGGGAAGGCGCTGGCGAACATTGGAATGCCAGTCTCAACTTCTCCTGCTACCGATCCGAACGAAACTCAAGCTGGCCTAAGCGTGTCCTCAGTGTGCTCTACTGCTGGTGCTCTACTGCAGGTGGCTCGAAAGCAGGTTTCTGGAGACGCATCGGCCGAATGTGTAGCGACCGGAGGCCACTGTTCAGCGCGCAGGCGCGAGGTTTGGCGCGTTGTTGTCGGCATTTCCGTTGGTTGTGGTTTGGTGTGATGTGTGTTCGGACATTGTCTGTGTGCTTGATGGTACGAAAAGTGGCTTGTTTATTTGGTAATCGTAAGTAGAATAGCATGTTTCGTGGATGTTTTCTTCAATCTTGTATTAGTTTTTAGTGGTATTTTTGTTCCTTCTGCATGTTTGTGTCGGAGTACATGTGGAGCCCATTCTATCCAGTATGAACCCGGAGTGCAAAAATGTTTTAAGAGATGAAATATCTTAAGAAGTGCCTTAAATGCCCACCCTACCCCATGGTCTTGAAAATACCCAAGGACACGCAGGGTCACATTTGTTCGAGATATATCGATATATGCGCAGGGGAATGCAACCTAAGACGCATAAAGTCTTGCGATAATGTAAATTTGCTTCCTCGCAAAGCGCAATTTTCCACCCAAGCGAAAACACAAGATGGTCAAGGTTCATGTTATACAAGAATGCCCTGGAAAGAAACATTTCTAACGTTTCCTGATTACCATTCGGAAATTTTGTGACGCCAGATAGCCCGTGAAGCCTTTTGATGGGCAAGATCAGCTTCTCGTATTTTTGGTGATTCTCTTGAATGCATATTTTCACTTTATAAACGATTACGTAGACTTCTAGCGACCGTACTCAAGTAGTTGAGGGTTGTGGGTGGGAGTGGGGCCACGAGAGAACTTGAGGGGACAAATAGCTACTTTTGCGAAATTGGGGGACATGTTCCCCACCTACCCCCTTCACCCACACAGTGGTTACGCCCATGACCAGAACCATGTCGGGCATTATTACTTGTATTATTTGCATTATTATTACTCTAGTCTACTATGTCGAGTCTACTATGAAAACTAATTTTTAAAATCTCAAAAACAATTTTTAGTTTGCATTCTGTTCGAAGTAGCATCGTTCGCTTCAAGTTTGACTGTAGCTTTCTCCTCATCAGGATAAAACTAGCATAAGTTGTTGGGGGTCCAAATCACCATGGGGAGAGGGCAAGATGAACATTGATGGGCCATGGACCCAACAAAAGGATGCACATCGATGCTGCTGGTTTCATCACATTTTTGTTCGCTCCCCCACCCCCCACACACTTGGGAAAATACTAGCTGTGCCACTGGTTCTAGGCTTTGGCATGCAAAAGCACCGATAAAATCGCTCCCCTCGAATCGATAGGACCAACCATCTCAGAGCATAATTTTAGATGCAAATTTTGGCTGCAATTGGACCCATATTCGCACACATATTTAAGATTGCTACCTTGTTTCAAGCTTAGACATTGAAGTGCGCTAATGAAATAGTATCCTCTGAATCGGTTGGTGAAAGTGTCAAGTAAATCGTTTCAGCTATCCCGAAGGATGCAGGATGCCTTAGCTGCAAAGCAGACTCCAAATTTCAATCCACCGCCAATGAACGCGGGAATTGCTCACCTTGGTAGCCGGAAGGCACCTTGCACCGGTAACAGAGGTATATCGAAGTGCTGCACTCGCACCCAATCGCGACAACTGTTTATGTAGATCCTGGCGTCCTTCATATTATAATCAATTTGCACATGTCCACTAACCCGCATTTGTGCACGCGCGCATTTGAACGCCGACTGTATATTATCTCAACACAGGTTTTCAGACACCATTGGGCGACGGCCATACAGCCAGTTAGATGGCGCCAGCCAATCCGAATGCGTGATGTATCGGGCACGCGAAGTCCTTCCGAGGTCGAGATCCCTAGGTCCCAAGTCCCACCTAGCGGGGCTTGGGAGTCTTGGCGCGCAGCCGTGCCATGCGTTTCCCAATGGTGACGTGATGGCTGGGATCAAGAACCGGCAGATTTATCTTACAAGATTTAAAAAAAACTTCACTGATGCTTATGAAGGTGGCTAAGATGATGGGACCACTTTTTTTGTGAAATTTTTTCAATACAAAAAATTACGAATCTTCCAGATTAAAAAACCTAAACCAACCGAACCTAACCAGTTGTTTGCTTGATGTACGCAAATGGATGAAAAAACGTTTCTACTACGACCTTAAAGCACAAAACTACCATGTTTCTTCCCCCATTTTTATTGGTTCAAAAGCAGTGTGTTGTCAACAACAGGTGCTGTAACGACACAGACACTAGTGTATTGTCAACAACAGGCGCTGTAACGACAGACACTAATGTGTTGTCAACAACAGGCGTTGTAACGACACAGACACTAGTGTATTGTCAACAACAGGCGCTGTAGCGACACAGACACTAGTGTATTGCCAACAACACGCGCTGTAACGACACAGACACTAGTGTATTGTCAACAACAGGCGCTGTAACGACACAGACACTAGTGTGTTGTCAACAACAGGCGCTGTAACGACACAGACACTAGTGTATTGTCAACAACAGGTATTGTAGCGACACAGACGCTGGACGAGTCAGTCCAGCTCAGATCATCATAAGCCCACAACCCACTCTTGAACATCCCTCAGAAGAGGAATATGACGTCATAGGTAATGTCGCGAGTGTTGTCCCTCCCCGGAAAAGATACCTCGCCATGCAAGCTGTGCGTGCGGCTCGAGATCGTTCCTTAGGTTGCGTCGTAGTTAGTTGCAGTGAACTAACATGAGCCAGCTTTCAAGGTGACCCTGTGGACCGGTAGACTAACCCGCGTGCGAGTATGTATGGTAATGTTGACACATCTAGTCTGCTATATATGCCGTGAGTGCAGGCTGGCGCGCAGGAATGCATACATTGTGTGCGAATAATTTAGTGGGTTTACGGACGTTAATTTCTGAAAATTATTGGGGGATGCACCATACATGAAGGCAATTGGCGAGGCCAAATAGATTCAAGGGACACTTCATAATGTCCCATGTTAAAAGTTTAAGTCAGTTCAGGGGACAGAACCAACATTAATAGGACACTTGGCCCCTCAATGTATATAAAACAGCATCCCTGAGTGGGCTTCAAAATTAATCGGAAAATTAACTTGCAAACTTAGGGTCAACGAACCAACCAACCGACAAACACACCAACTAAGATCTGATGCCAGTGTATTCTCATTAGCAGATGTACTACCAGTGGTTCAATTTTGCTTTAAATCACCTTCGGCACAAATGTTCTCTCCATAACAGACGTGCCATACACCCAGTGCCTGCAGGACCAAGTATACCGTGAACCCACCTCTGACACCAGTGTGTTCTTCATCACGGACGTGTCGTACACCCAGTGACTGCAGGCATCAGTCTCTCGGCTGAAGTCGGCCGCCCGACAGCTGGTGGAGGTGTTCCGACGGAACACAGAGCACTGGCTCCACGTGTGCTCGGCGTCAGCTGGTGTGCTGAAGCGCAGGAAGTCCGCGCTGTATGCGGCGTTGCTTCCGTCCTCGCAACCCGGCACGAGGCACCTGAGAACGGAAGGCGGATGTCAATATTATCATCCAAAGGTGTTCAGGATTGCTTCCCATAAAGGGGTTAAAAGGCAACTTATATATTATCGGAGTCCTGGTTATGTGATCCAAGCATGATAACACACATTTTAAACCAAATATTGGCCTAAATGCATCTTGCACTAGAATAACGAGAGTAAGAGGGATACAGAGGCAGTCAGTAATGGTGGCTACGCGATCCTTTCGGAGTACTTATCTTCCTATCTGCAGGATAGAGAAATCGTCCCGCGGGGGCTGGAAGTCTGTGGTCCATGCGTGGATGAGAGGTATGGTGGCTAGCAGTCTCTGTGCCATGTGCGCATGAGAGGTACCGGGGCTGGAAGTCTGTGGTCCATGCGTGGAAGGACTTCAACGACAGCCATGGAGCCGTGTCGCACGTCAACCGCGCGTATGCCTCAACACACATGAAGCGGCAAACCGGACAGGGCAAATGCGCCGGTGTCGTCGCCGACTGTGTCTCGCCCTTCGACCGACCCGCCCTTGTCGGCGAGGAAACCCTCCTCGGTGAGGGTTTCCTCGATCCCACAGCTCCGAGTGGAGCAGCTCGCTGCGACACAGTATGGCCGCATCGTTCCGCCTCCTGTCCGAGGACCCAGCTGTTGTTGTCGCTGCTGCGCTATTCTCCACCGAGGGTGAAGCACCGGCACATTGCTTGCGATTGCGCGCTGCGGAGCCGACTCGGGACGCTGGCGGGACTATTCGGCATTGCGAGCGCATAGTGAGCTCCAACGCAAGCGGTGCCTCCCGGTTGTTGCAAAATGGACGCTGCAGAACGCCGGGGTGTAACTACACGGAAGTCAAGCGAGTGCCAATCGCACAGCGCGAAACAACACATACCGACCGCGCCTGCCCTCGCGCCGACCTCTTTGTTCACGCAGGACACACGACTACGCTGAAATGTTCATACTTGCTCGTCCAGCGCTCCGAGTGGCATCTGGTGCTGGCTAAATCGGAGTCAGTTCCCTCGTAATGGGAAAAAATGTTCATATAGGGAAAACACGTCGAAATTGCAGTGAACGTCGACACTTCTACGGGAATTATTTCAGTTAAATATATATATATATATATATATATATATATATATATATATATATATATATATATATATATGTATATATATATATATATATATATATATATATTTATATATATATATATATATTTATTATATATATATATATATATATATATATATATATATACATATCCCGTGATTGTCATGAAGACTTTGCCGGCCAAACATTGGAAGCTGTGTGATGGATGTACGCGTTGTCAGGAGTGTTGCCATGTATGTGCGAGGTTTCGCACGCAGAGTGCGGGGAGATCAAAATGGACTGATGTTTTGTATGAAGGTTTTCTATCATAAGGAGTCCGTTCCCAAACACATTCAATGGATTCACTGTTCTTTGTAGTTTCTCGAATTACAATGTGACGCTCCGAACCTGATTATCTTTGGAAAAGACATGCTGCCATTGCTGGCCATCTTTTACTATCGCATGCACTAATCTCATGGGCGGTGAAACCTATAGCGCCCTGGGTCAATACATCACCTCTCCAAACTAAAAAGCAGCATCAACCATACAGGGGCGAATCTATGGAAAGTCACGGGGAACATGTTCGGAGGACCGCCGCTTCGTCTTCCGAGGGGCACCTCTGGCTGAATAAAATTGAATTGGTGCACTCGAGTTTTCTCAGAAGGGCGCCTTTTCTTCTCGGAGGGTTGCCTGTGGATGAAGAATTTCGAGGCGAGTGCTCTTGAGCCTTTACAGAGGTGCGACATTTCCCGGCCGGCGGTGCGCCACCTTCCACTGGGGCACATGCCCCCAGTGTCTCCTCCTTGTATCCGCCCCTGTAACCATACAGTGTTGACTGAGCAGACTGCAATCTCCCCTAACATTGGGTACTCCACCCTATCCCATTTCGCTTGCCTGCACACAACGCACGCCGTGTTAAGAGCTCACCTGTGCTTCATGTCGTAGGCGGTCCAGGAGTATCCCGCGGTTATTCCAGCCGTCAGGACGGACGGCAGACAGGCCAGCAGGTAGATCACCTTCTGGTAGCGACCCCAGCCGCCAGTGTGCTCCAGCGTCTCCTCCACATTCATCGTGGACATGCTGCTGCAAACCGGCGGAGGGTCAGACTGGTGGTGGTAGTGGTGGTGGGAGGTGAGGGTCACACTGGTGGTGGTAGTGGCGGTGGTGGGAGGTGAGGGTCACACTGGTGGTGGTAGTGGTGGTGGTGGGAGGTGAGGGTCAGACTGGTGGTGGTAGTGGTGGTGGTGGGAGGTGAGGGTCACACTGGTGGTGGTAGTGGTGGTGGTGGGAGGTGAGGGTCACTGGTGGTGGTGGTAGTGGCGGTGGTGGGAGGTGAGGGTCACACTGGTGGTGGTAGTGGTGGTGGTGGGAGGTGAGGGTCACACTGGTGGTGGTAGTGGTGGTGGTGGGAGGTGAGGGTCACACTGGTGGTGGTAGTGGTGGTGGTGGGAGGTGAGGGTCAAACTGGTGGTGGGCACGATGGTTGCGGGACAGACTGGTGGTGGTGGCGGGAAGTGAAGGTAAGGTTGGTGATGTCAACTGAAGACAAGAATCACATTGGCGGGAGTAGGGAGGTGAAGGTCAGCCTCGTGATGCTGACGGAGAGTAAGGATCGCATTGACGGTGGTAGAGGGAGGTGACAGTTATAGTGCACAGGGCTTAAAGCACTTCGTTGGGGTCATTGCTTAAACAATAACCGTCCCAACATGTGGAGCCACTGATGATTGGCTTCAGATTTTGTTCATACGTATGCATGTACACCGAACGTGTCTCCACCGCCAGTGAAAACGCAGCTCTTTGATCTTAATTCAGCAAACTGTGCTGAGCCAGTTAATGATCGGTAGCACTCGCTCTGTGTTTTGCCGGAGGCTGGTAGCATCTTCTGAGAGAGCGGCGCCGCGACTGTCCGATCTGTTGGTGCTGCTGTTCGGTGGACTCCGGTTGCTTTCCAGCTTGGGCAGTGATGTTGATTTTTCTCCAGGGGAATGGTGTAGTTGGCAGAACGTAGTCTGTGCTAACTACTGTACTATGTGTACCTTTCATAACGCTGGGGTCATCACTTCCTGCACTGAATTTGCCGGTTCCCTTCCTTAACTCTTCCCGATAAGCTGTTGTGCCTCCCAGGAGGGTCGACACTCGGGAAGCATGGCTCGTAGTTTATAAGAATGCTTGGAGCGGTTTTCACCGGAGCGTACAACAGCAGGGCACGTGCCACGGCAACACTGACCCTCTTGTGACACGTGCCTTGAGCTACTGGCATGCCGACGCTCCTGTAGGAAAAGTGAGAAATGAACATATTCAAAGCGTCTAAATGTTTTTTTTTTTTTGTAGAGCTGCCGCCCAGTGAGCCTTCGTTGTTCCCACATTTGTGTCCAGTGTTTCCAGAATCACGCTATTCGTGTACAATGTCTCCAGAATCATGGCATTCGTGCCAATGTCTCCAAATTCATGGCGTTCGTGCCAATGTCTCCAGAGTCACGGGAGGCTATGTTGCCCAGCAAGCCTCAAGCAGGGGGACGAGTAGTTTCGGGGTAAGTTGCCCGTCTCACAATCGAAAGATTGTGGGTTCGAGTCTCACCTGTCGCTACTCTTCGCCCGCGACCAATCAGCGTGAGTGATTGGTGACGCTTCCACTCAACGGTCGACGTGTCGCAAAAAAAAAACAAATAACCACCAATAACCACTAAGCCCCAAGCAGGGGCGAGGAAGGGGAGGGGTGCACTCGAGCGTTCCGTAAGGACGCGTCCTCAGTGATTCGGTCTGATTGCGGGACCAGACCAGTAATTCGGGGGGGTCAAATTAATGGTGGGGGTCTTCCTCGTTGGCACATACGAAGTGACACCCGTGACGAGGAAGGTCACTGATCGATCCTCGGTGCAGCGGGTCACTAAGCCTGAGGCATGCTCACTGTCGCAGTCACCAGCTGACGACGCCTGATGCCGGCCGGCGGCGGCCCAGATCGGCCGTTTGGGTGGTCCGCGCCGCACGACCGACCACACACCCGACGGCACGACTTAGCAACGCCATGAACGCTGTGGGCTCGTGGCCACGATGTGCATCGAGCGCGGACATTTGGCGTCCAGAGGACCCGTGGCGCCGCCAACCGGGATATATGGAAAACAGGCGTGCATGGGAGACGCTGAGAGGAAATTGTATGACTGAGGTGATGTTCTAAGACAGTAATTATTTTCGGAGATACTACATTCCAGAAGGTGCCTTATACATGCTATCTGCATGTGGAAGTGCGGTACTTAACATTAGTATAAGGTAGCAACACGAATGAAACACTTGCACATACACATGCTCTTGCGAAATACCAAATGCAGATTAAAACTAACGCATGGTGCAACTCGTCCGGCTCAATATAATAGACAGATTAACCATGAATCCGTAAATGCAAAATCTGGTTCCTTTTCATTCATTTTTCCCGTCATTTTGGAAGTGAATCCTCTCAAAATGTTGCACAAATACTCGCAAAACTGCTTTTCAAGCGATGCAATTGTATATCAAATGGCATGTTCTACACACATCTGTCCCCTCTCATTTGAATGCTAGACTTATATGCTAAGTTAGCACATATAGTAATAGGATATCTGGGTATCGGAAATATTTCACCTCCGTCACCTTTGGCTCAAAGGTGCCTACCCAGGAGCAACATGTGTACAGGACTGTTTGGAAGCGTGGTTTCCTCCCATCTGCATGTCCTAGGTTGGGCACCCATATTGGTCTGTCTCGTATGTGTGTTGCTGGCATGTTTTGGCTGTGTATTGCAGGGAAGAATTTTCGTCGTAATCAGTGGTGGGTAAATATTTTTTATTTTTGTTTTAATGCTTTTCTCGAAATAGTCATAACCGAAACAGGCCACGGATCTCCAGGTAAACATGTTGATGTCGGCCCGCTGTCGGCATGTGTCGGGGCGAGCTCGGCATCTCGTAAGCGGCATACCGACATCCGGCCGCTCTCGGCCCGACATCGGCAAACTGGCCCGGAATATATCATATGTCTGGTTGAGCTTGGCATGTTAATAACGACCAGCCGACGTCGGGCCGCTGTCCAACATTTCACTCCCCAGCCGACAACGGGCCGCTAGCGTCCGGACAGCTACACGACAGTTTTCCGATATCGGCACCACGTCGGCTATATGTCGGCTACATGTCGGCTAAGTGTCGGCTGAATGTCGACATGGGCGGACTTCCAACTCCCCAGCCGACAGCGGGCCGCTGGCGTCCGACGTCGGCCCCACGTAGGGCCGCGTATCGGGCGGACGTCGGGCCGCTGTCGGTATGTTCACTGGGCTACTCTTTCAGCAATGTGGAAATAAATACCAGAAGTGGAATTTTAATAATATAATTGGGGGCGGTTCAAACAGCTTAAACTCCATTTGATCGATTATTCGCCAATATGCCATGGGGTAAAAGGTGGAATTGACATGAGTAGACAGGGGAGGGCGAGTTGGTGCTCGAAACCCCCATGTATATATATATATATATATATATATATATATATATATATATATATATATATATATAAATATATACATATAATTGTATTACATATTATGCAAAACAAGTTAGAGAGTTCCACCATCGATCAATGCCAAGCAGCACCTGTTCCACCACGGCAGAACTGTGCGGGGGTATTCGCCGTTGGTGGTGTCGGGAATCATGTCAAGCACATTCCTTCACGTTTCAAACGCGAAGCTCTGCCGGTGCCTTTGGCGCGGGCGGCCCATCAAAGTTAACAGGCCCACAGACCGGTCATGCGTGACGTCGCCACAGCATATGAACACCAGCGGAGTGATGCGCCATCTGAATCTGGAAGACTTGAATGCTTCGGAGGAACACGGCGTCCTCCTCGAGTGTTCCAGCTTCTGTGGCAGGCGAATCTGAGTGCGGTAGACTGACTCGGGCAACGGTAACGCCCGCCGGGCCGCGTGTCGGGTCTCCGTCGAGGTCAAGGCCACCACGGCCAGCGGCGGGCCCCGTACATGGGCTCGCCCGCCCGTCCGATATCTCAATGATGCTCTTCTACATTTTAAAGGGTTGCGCATGTGTCGTACATTGCAAAATGTCAAACACCATTTATTTTCTTCCCCCATGCTGGTGCTGCGACAATAATCTTCAATTCAGTTTTGGCTGTCACCTGTTAAATATAATGCTACTGCTGCTACTGCCATGGTGGTAGCCAGCAATACCTGTGCGGCAATGGCAATACTTGGCAATAGCAATACTCGGCAATAGCAATAACCAATGGTGTGACAGGAACGCCAGTCCGGAAGTATCTAAAAGTATTGGACTCACGTGGCATCCTACCATTTTATGACAGCGGAAAACCGTTTTTTTCTACCACGGGGAAATGAGGTGGCCAGCTCGCTGTGTTTGGGTTAGCCAGATTAGGGGATAAGATTATGCGGTATACTCATGGGAAGAGCAGAGGCGGAGCTTTCGAGTAGCTGGACAGGAAATGTTTACCGTGAAGTTAAAACCGACGGGATGTGGGGCTGCAGAAAAAGTGTATGCTTATGCGTTAAGTGGGTGGAAGAGGGCTGGGGACGAAATGAAATGAAATGTGTTTCTTTAAGAATTTGCATCTGGATTTGCTGGTTGTTGCCCAAGCAGGCAGCAACACATCATAAAACGTGTTCCCAGTACGTGAGGGGACCGGCGCGGCGGCAGGGTGGCTTCAACGTCTCTTCCGTGACAGGTATATTTAGTGTGATGCATGGTTACCGGAAGAGGGAAGGAGGACTGCGAAAAATAGCATTGGTTGACGTGCGGAGTAGTCTTTAATCAGCGCTTCGTGTCTATTCTCGAAAAGCGTGAGGACAGGAAAGTTTGTGCCATTTCATTAAATGTTAGTATTAACGTGCTATTTATCATTTATTTGGGGACTCAAACGCAATGAAGCCTATATACTCTGTAGCTTCAACAACCTCGGGGCAGTGCTAAATATTTTTTAATCGCTCTGAAACTTCACTACGTTTCTTTTCATTCCTAACCTCATCACTTTGGGGGCGTCCCGAAAGAAATTGGGATTTCACCAAAATAAGTGGCAGTTTGCTGCTCACGAACCCGATTGCTGACTGTCAATATTATATTGTTTTGTACAGTGCAGTAGCTGGGTGGTGCGTGACTACCCAGGGTCAATACAGGGGACATTGGGGCATGTACTCCCTCCTCCTGGAAAATGGCACGACTCCGGCTGGGGGAAAAGGCGCATCTCTCCACTGAGAACGCTCAACTTCACCTTCCCATCCCGCTTAATGATTTTTTTTTCAGCCAGATGGGCGCCCCCCCCCCCCTCAGGGTTAATCTGAGTTTAATCTAGTGGCATATAGGATAGGAATCATTTCCTTTGATAACGTGTGTAACTCCTATCTGCTGCAGACTTTGTGTTTCTACCTGATAGCCTTGTTCCAGTAGAACAATTGCACAAATTGTTCAATACTCGGCGTGGCATACTTGGCGGTTTGTGCATTTTTAGCTCTTCATGGGGATTTAAACTAACAAATTCGAGGCAGGCACGCAGCGCTTCCCAACTGTATAACCAGCGTCACGTTTGTGCCACTGCGGAGCTTCTTGCCTGGGCTGTTGCCGGGGTGCGTGGGACCAAGATAACAGAGACAACAGGTACTCCAAAGTTGGCTGTTCTAGTATAGTTAGTTTAAACTAGACAAAACCTACGCCAAGTGACGTCATATACCAGAAGCGCTTTTTTTTCCGGAATACTGCTGAATTATATTCTAGTTTTGGACTATACCAATAAATCTACTAAATATGGTGCTTTCATTTTAGCACAATTATGGCGCTTTTCTCACGATTAGTTTCCCCGTTGGTTGTAAAGCATATCAGTCATTCATTGAAGCTTGAATATTCTATCTTATTCTGCTAGCGTGCCGGGGGCTTTGAACCGAAGGCAGCACCCCAGAATTAATTTATCCATGGCGCGGTTGATATTGAGAACACACCTCAGACAATTTTTTGCGAATTAAGGCCTTATACCCACAATGTCAACTTGGTCAGCATGTCATTGATGCAATCTGGTGATTATTGTTAGCATGTGCGTTGGCCCCCTGTCAATTATCATATTGTTTCTGTAATAGCTATATGTAATCATGCCATACTGTGCCATTCACCAACTTGTGGACAATTTGGTAATTGCTTGCCCATTGTATCATGGCTGAGCAGTAGTGGTAGTAGGGTAAGAGGAGTTTCCAAACACTTAATGCATGGAACAAATTGCTCTACAATTGCTTTTGTGTGGCCAAACCAGTAATTATACTGTTTACTGAATAAAAAAAAGAAGATGGTATCCATATTCAGATGGTTCTCTCTATCAAAGTCATCCTAACCACTCACATAGATCTACTTTAAAACATATAATTGTTTTGTAGTGTTGTGCCATATTCTGAACATGAAAGTGGTTGTGCAGGATTACTTCACTGTAGCTGTTGTGGTACCAATTATTAGTAGCCACTAAAAATACTGGTGTAATGCCCAAAAATATGGACCTTAAAATACATTTTCAGGGAAATATGTACTTTTAGTTGATATTTGAATTCTTGATATGCCTTTCCGATGCAAAGTTGATTGATGTGGTTAAAATGTGACCACTCTCACCTGTACTGTGCGAGATGTGATTTAAGGGTTCATTATTGCAGTTTTGAGTGTTTACAAGTGACGTTTTGCACATTTTTAACTAGGCAAAGCTAAAATGAGGTTGTGATAAGTTAGGCATTTCTTTAGCTTCCTCAATTTTCAGATCGAGTTGTTCATGAATGTGATTTTGTTTTAATTGGAAGCTAATTTGTGTTCTTTCTGAAGAAGAGGCAAGGCTGGAGCTGTGTGAGGTTTTTACAATTGCACTGCGATGAAGATTTGCATTTTAGTTGAGGTGGCATTTCAATAAAAAATTGTAAATGCATGTTTCTGAATGTCATTAAGATGATATGACCATTGTATTCCAGCGCAAATGCATGCTTTTAAGTTCGTAAGTGAAGTAATGCGAAATGTGTTGCTTTGAGTGGGATAATTGGTAATGAAGGATAATGCTAAATGTATAAACAGTGCATCCAAACCAATGTCACCCATTGAATATCTTTGACATCACATATGCAACAATGCTGGTTGAGTTATCACCACAATCATTCCACAGTCTAAACCTAACCTACCTCTTTTCAGGACAAACACTGTTGTTTCTATTCTATCCTCCAAATTCCAAAAACCTTGGTATTTATATATAAAGAAGCCCCAATGAAGCAATTTTTTTTAGACAGATGTATGGACTGAACTTCTTGAAGCTTACTAGCAACTTCTTCCCAGTATGTTAAAAATAATTTTCCATAAACTGTGTTGAATGAAAAATAAGGCTACTTGGGAGTAGTGCAAGATCAGAAGAAGACAGGATAGGCAGTCATGCACGGAAAGCTAAAACCAGGTTCAATTATACCCAAAAAATGAATACATATATTTGCATGTGGCTATTTCTAACATTTGTATCATGATATTCCAGCAGAATAATCGCCAGCCCTTTCTACATGGAGTAATGATAACAGATTCTGCCTAGGATACAAAATATATCTTCCATTAACTGAGTTCCCATGTCACGAAGTTAATTAATATACGGTGCACAACTGATGCGAGTGTGTAATTAAGGTACAATGGATCTACCATTTCCTTCGTGAATCACGTTCAACATCCAGCATACAATATCAGTAGGTTTTAGATGACCGAACATGAGTATGTTTTAGGAGGTCCAACATCAGTTGTTTAGGTTAGATTCAGTTAGGATATTTTTGTAGTTTGACATCAGCGTTCTTTGTTAGCCACCAAAAACCCCATTTCCCCACACTTTCCATATTTTCCATATTATTCCATATTCTCCCCACACTTCCCATAACCTCTTATATCTTATGGTGTGGGGGATAGCATGTACTGTCATTGTCAACATTAGTGTTTTCCCTAGTGTTTGAAAAATCTTAGTTGAAGGATATTAATATTATTTTTAGTGAAATTACTTTTTTCTAGATATCAGCACATGAACTTGAACTGCCGATTTGATGAGTTTCCATTTCCCATACAAGTGAATATCAGCTTCCTTCAAATCACATCAGATAATGATGTGAATTGAAGAAATGTTAAATGCTAAGCGTGGCGGTGGGGGGAGGAATGATGTGTGGTTGGTCCATGGCAGAAAGAAACCAGCGGACCGATCGCTGGGCACCCATTTGCGTATCCCGAAGATGAACCACGAGAAACGTTCTGGACTCTCCTCCTAAGCCTTAGCGACCTCACGGTTCCCACCGAGGAATTCTTCCACACATTCAGAGAGATGGATGCAGCGTTTTGTGTTCACCATGCCCAAGAACCCAACAATCTCAGCAGACATCCAGAGGTCATTGAAAGTTACCGCTAGGTGTTGGAATCAGATTCAATTCCACAGATAAAATATAATTAAGTGCTTTGCGAGGATCCGGGCATTTATTCATCTCGGGCTGGTGAACAAGCTGAACGTCGCCAAGCTCGCAAAGCGGCAGCAGCGGAAAGCCGAGCAGTTTGCTCAGTGGCTGCGAAGTATGGACCGCACTTGGGCGATACTTCACATTCAGATCAGTGTTTGAATCTTTCATTGTTTGGACGTATAGGTGCATCACCTGCCGTTGATCATATAGCAGCATATCATGACTTTCTACACAAATATTACACGAGACTAAACGTACGTGTTGCAGTCGCACCGAGTGTATGTCAAGCTCAACAGCTGATATGTGCCTGTGTTTGTGAAGTCGGTAGAGCGCAGCCTGTAGGTTTACGCGTACCCATCGTCCCACTACGATGCTCGTGAGTAGTCTGGGTATGTATGCATGTCGAGTTGTTCTCAGCCACAGATGTCACGATGAGGATGTTCCATCTATTCTTGCCAGTTCGTCCGATTTTATAAGGTGCCAGATATGTACGCACTGCAATGTTAGGTATTGTAATGTATTGCCGCAATGCAATCTCATTTAGTACCGTAGCTTATCTGCACCTGCTACCGATAACCTCTTATGTCACGCGTTTGGTGGAGCCGCGGTAGCCTAGTCCGTAGGGTGTTGGCCTTTTGACCGCAAGATTATGGGTTCGAGTCCCGCAACCAGCGGAATTACCGAGTCCACCCGCGACCAATCGGTTTGAGAAGTTGGCGACGCTGTATGGCCTTGCAGTTAATTGCGTTGTAAAGGAACCCTAGGTTCTTTTTCTGCTTCATGTGGTTGCTTCTCCCAATATATGTCCTGCGTTGTGCTTCCTCAATGTATCGTTTTAATACGCACTCTGTTGGGCGCCGGAATATATATATATATATATATATATATATATATATATATATATATATATATATATATATATATATATATATATATATATATATATATATATATTCATGTGCGCGAAATGACGAACGCAGTCCATGCGCCCAAAATGCACATTCACTTCCACCACAGAGTACACAACCGAGAAACAATCGGCAGTGGGAGTGAGGGCCTTCCTCAATCTTGGCAGTCTCGTCTTCTCCAGATGCATGCTCCTCGTATTAAAGTCTGATCGATAAACAACTTTTGTTGCCGTATTTATGTCGTGCTGTACTGCAAAATGCGCGATTTTTTTTTAAATTTAAAATTTAGTCCCAGTTGTTGCTGGGGTGGCTTTAGGGACCAGGGTTCTATTGCTAAGCAGAGCTTGTTGCGTGAACCCTCGCCCCACCACCCGATCCACGAATTCCTTTTCCACGTCAGAATTTTGATCGAAAGTTTAACGTGCCGTCAATACACCGACACGGCCGCCCGGTAGCTCGTCCCCGGCCTTATCGGGCCAGCTGCCAACTGACATTCCCGACCGGGGGCTAAACGCGAACGCGCGAAGCGACCCGAACCCTGTGTTGCCAGGAAAGGGAGACCAGCACAGGCCAGTGCTCTAACCAACTGAGCTACCTGGGTGGCATTTCAGGTTGCACGACGCGAATAAAGAAAGCATATTTTAAAAAGGAAAATATCTTCCTTAATTAAAAAATAGAACACATTTAATTAAAAAGTTGTATGGTATTACGTGGCAATTGTCCATTCCAACCACAAATTAAGCTGTTATTAAAGTTGCTTCCGAGCTGGTCTGGCATAGACATTGCTGTTACCCCTGCATTATTGCATGCATGACAGAAGTTTGATTCACATGGCGTCAGCGACGCAGCCAATTCGTTTCGACTGAAAATGCCGAATAACGGTGTGCGAACATGGGCAAAGCCACGGTGGGGAATGAACGGGGATGCTTCTCCAATCTTGCCAAGTTCCGCGTTAAGCCTTTGACAATGCAAGATAATCGAACCGAAATCCTCATGCGGGCATCTGAAATCCGTCTTAGCGCTTACGGGTTCCACAAAGTTGTTGCCGGATCTGTAGTGAAGGTCCTTCTTCTTGGCTCGTGAACAGTCTAGGGGACCAGCGCGCCGCAATAACTCCGAAGGTAAAAATGAAATGTTCTCTGCACGATTTATTGTGCAGAAAGTATAGTGAATATATAGAGACACGCGCAATAATGTTCCAGGCCGACAGCAATCACTTTCAGTTCTCAATTTGGAGGCCGAAATACAATTATTAATTTACGCACGCGGCCGACAGCGACAGGTCCGCGCGGCTCGACAGTCCAGACACGTCTCCTGCGGGGGTCTGGCCACAGCCCTGGCTCAGACACGGCCGGAAGGCCGGTACAGGTCACAGAAGCCGGGCGTCGGCCCGTAAATGCTGACTCGGTTCCGACGAGGGCCGGTGACGGCGTCGCCGGCGCCGGACGGACATGTACGGGCGTGACATGTGCCGGGCATGGTAGGTCGGCTGATTTACGGGGTCACAACACCCACAGTTAAATATTATATGATTAAAACAGTACGTATCTAGCAACTCTGTTACAATACAACATCGAGGCCGAAAAGGTCGAAGTCAATTTACAGATGAATTCTGAACTCCACTTAGACAAATCACGGCCGTTTACATCACACACGAATAAAGAAACATACATAATACCGCAACAAATTACAAACGGGTTCCTTTGATCGACTGAAGGTCCTACGCGGGTTAGTCTAGGGGTCTTTAAGGGGTACCCATGGCCCTAGTCCATGTTAGAACACCTTATACGAATTACAATTATTTCACTTATAAGTCCTGAATCACTATTCGCGTGCGCAATCACAATGTTCACGTTGTCGGTGTCCTGCCAATGTTCAGTCCGGTTCGGGGCGTTGGAACGTGGGTGACCGCCCCACGCTTCCAACGCCCGGCATCTGTGATCCTTCGGTAGTTTATTCTTTGGGTTGACTCGCTCCGCCCTCCTTGCGCTGGCGATACTCCAGCAGCAGACGTCGGATCACTGCCACACGAGTCTCTCGCGAAGATGTTGTAGGGGTGCTCGTCACAGCCGCGGTGACGTTTTCAGTGGCGGCGCTAGCGTCGGCAGTGGTGATGCTAGCGTCGCCCGCGGCGACGCTCTCGTCTGGAGATGCGGCGCCCATATCGGCAGCGGCGACGCTCCCGTCCGTGGAGGCGGCGCCCGTACCGGCAGCAGCGACGCTCCCGTCCGTGGAGGCGGCGCCCGAGCACAGTTGCCGGCCGTTGTCATCTGCGGAGACGACACTGGCGTCCGCAGAGGTGGCGCTCGGCCACAGGCCACCCGAGTGTCGGTCCGAGGCCAACAGGTCGCCGCAAGTGGCACACCTGCGGTCCAGGTGGCGATAAGTTGGCGGCTTCATCAGCCGCGGGCCGGGCCGTCCTTGCGGCCCGTAGCGGTCCATGGGCAGCTGATAATCGGAGGCCACTATGCGGGCCAGAAGGGTGTCTGGGAGGTGATTAGACACCTCCCAGGTCGCCTGGGATGGGGCGAATCCATCCCACTCAAGGAGGTACTCTGCATTGCCCTCGCAGTCCCATCGGACGGCGAGGACACGCGATATTTCAAAATTCATGACGGCTTGAAGGCTGGTGGCTTGAAGAGCGAAGGCTGATGGCTTGAAGAGCGAAGTTGAAGAGCGACTCGATCGGTGATCCTGCGGCAACTGGCATGACGGACTCGTCACGCCCGATTGTCAGGTCGTGTTGACGCTGGCTCATTGCCAGCTCGGATGACGATGATGTCTTCACCGAGCGGGAGGGGTTGGAGGGTTGAAGGTTGTGTTGCGGGACAGGCGGGAACAGAACTCTGTTTTCGTTTCAGAAGACAATACACGATAACACCTGTTGCAGCTACTAGCATCAATACCACGGGAATGATCAAGGCCGCATGTCCTAATGCTACATGATAGCGGAGTCCACGTTTTGTCTGCAGTTGATAACTGAGGCGAGAGACCGGAATGTCGAGGTCGGGTAACATCAACAGGGCTGCCGTCTCGGGGCCGCAGTCGAGGCTAGGTAGCATCTATATTTAAGTGTTTTCAAGTGATCGGTCAGCTGGGATTGAATATAAGACACCGCATGGCAAAAACAGAGTTCCGTAAGTGGTTTTAAGTACAAGGAAGAGTAGGATAAGAATGATTTCGACCACGGACATTTGATAAAATCAACGACCTGTGTCACACTAGACATCAGGATAGGTGACGTCACAGCGTCACATCAACATCATGATGCCCATAAGGGGTTCCTTGATGGTGGTGCTACACGCATCACATTAATGGCACCGGCTATCATGCCTGAGGATGACGTACTCACGTCGCCTGACGTGACGTCACTGCGCCAACAATACAATTACACAATCACTAGAGGCGACTCACAGGTACACTTCAACAATTCAACATTTCGGCTTTCTACTTAAGCAATGACTGGAACGTCATCATCTGTATTTTCATCTGCTTCATCATTGATTCATTTTGCATCTCCACAAAGCTCGCAAAGGCACTAGCTTTATTAGGCGTGACGTCGACACGGTCGACATCAGCTTCGTAATCGGTGGAAGTAGCAGAGTCATCGTGAATTTGAAGTTTGCACGGAGGACGATCATCATCATCAGATGATTCCACCAAAGGTCGCTTTTCCGGGACTGGCCTCACTGGGTCTCCAGTCGAATCCTGCAAGCGTTTTGCTAATTCTGAAAGCGGAATTTCATCTTCCGACTCGCTAATAGGGGGCTTCGAACGTTTTGTTAATTGCGACTGCGAATTTTCAGGGTCTGAATCACTAGACGTGGGCAGTGGTCGTTTTAGGCGTTCTGCTAACTCTGATAGGGGTAGATTGTCTTCGGAATCGCTCGAAGAGGGGAGTGGTCTTTTGTTTCGTTGAACTAATTCCGAAAGTGGGGCATCGTCGTCAGACTCACTGGTCGACGGCAACGGCCTTTTGTTCCTCTGAACTGGTTCAGACAAAGGAATGTCCGGCTCGGTATCACTTGATACCGGTGTTTGCTTAGCTGCATCCGCTGGCCAGGTGAGAGGTGCTCTTTCCGGCAGGTCAGACTCGACCGGAGGTGGTTGCACTGAACCCGGCATGGGCTCTGTGAACTCAGCGGTTTCATCATCCTTTGTTCTCGGCGGACTGCATACGTCCATGGGACAATCCTCACAGGGACTGTAATCGGGGCCGGCCTCGGCCCGTTTGGCTGACCTAGAAGGCTGCACTCGTTCAGGGGCTGTACGGTCTAACTTTGACGTTTTCTCCAGATATTTCTGGTTCACTGGCTCGTCTGAATCCTTGGTAGTTTCCCAGGCTGTGTTCGGGTCCGCTAGTCGCAGTTTCTGGACATGTACCAGTCGGGTCTTACCGGTGATCTGATTCCTAATAACATAATTTACTGGGCTAGTCTGCTTGATAATCCGAAAGTAAGGTTTCCAGGGGAGCGATAATTTTGGCGACGTGCCAGGCTGTACGGTTGTGTCATAATAATATACGGGATCTCCAATTTTGAAGTTTCGTGGTTTGGCTTTTCGGTCAGCGTACTCTCGGTTCCTCTCATGGCTCTCGACAATGTGCATTTTCACGTGGCTGTAAGCTTCATGCAAATTGTTCAGCATTTTTGGGACATAGTCCTCCCCATAATATTTTACTTTTGGCTGGAGCAAATTGTCCAAAGGGAGAACGGGGTCTCTGCCATACAGTGTGAAGAAAGGCGAAATGGTTCCGGAGCTTCCAATATTTGCCGTTCGGTAGGCAGCCAGAGTTGCAGGTATTTTCGTATCCCAGTCATCTTGATTTTGGTTAATTGTTTTTGCCAATATGTCATTTTGGCACCGGTGATAACGTTCGCAACGCCCGTTAGATTGCGGTCTATACGCACTAGTTGTGATATGGCGAATGTTTAAGCACGTTTCCAATTCATCAACAACGGCATTTCTGAATTCGGATCCTAAGTCAGAGAGGATGACTCGTGGACATGAATGGCGTGGAATGATTTCTTCCATGAGGATTTTTGCGACGGTGTGAGCGTCCTTTCGTGCTGTGCAAAAACTTTCAGGCCATGAAGAAAACAAGTCGATAATCGTTATGACGTAGCGGTTACCTTTTTGCGTTTCTGGGTACGGTCCGCAAGTGTCAATAGCAGTCATTTCAAAGGGATAGTGAGGTACTGGCATCCCCTGCATCGGGGCGGGTACGGCCTTGGCCCTGCGTCCAGTGCAAGGCACGCAAGCCTTGAGGTAGGCCACTGTGTCTCTCCACATTCCGTTCCAGTAATATCTAAATTTAAGCCTTTCGTAAGTTTTTGCGAGTCCCATGTGCCCTGCAAAGAAACCTTCGTGCATCTCCTTCAATACTTCCCGTCTCAGACATTTGGGCACACATAGTTGTAAGCCTGGAAATGGTCCACAGCGAGGTCCGTCGCTGACTTTGTAGATGAGTCTGTCCAACTCCATATAATGCAAAACGATGTCTCGATAATCTGCGTGATTTTTGTCCTTCATGATTTTTCGAATATTTGCTATGTCCTCATCAACCTTTTCAAGCTCCTCTATGTTTTCCCATTTCACCATTACATCCTTAAACTTTTCCTCTCGGCTCAACTCTTCCTCTGGTTTTCTGAATTCGGTGTTCCTAAAGTCGCCTACTGGAACATGATCAGTGTCGATTACGTTTACTTTTTGTTCGGTTTCACTCATTCTGCTAAGATGATCTGCTACTTCATTTTTGGTTCCTTTGATATATACTACTTAACAGTTGTGCTCCGAAAGCATGATCGCCCACCTCTGAACCATTGGGTTCTTCATTTCTGACAGGTTCAGGAACGTCAACAGACGGTGGTCAGTCAAAATGGTGAATTTCGATCCTAACAAATATTGGCGTAATTTCTGAACAGACCAGACCTTCGCGAAGGCCTCGCGGAGGGTCACTGGCCACTTTTGTTTAGTTTCGTTCAACTGTTTCGATAAGTACTGTATTACTCGTTCGTTTCTATCATGTTCCTGTACAAAAACAGCCCCAGCAGCTGTCTGTGAGGCGTCCGTATATAGTTTGTAGTCTTTCGTGATGTTAGGGTACGCCAGCACTGGCGCAGACGTTAGTTTTTGTTTTAAGGTTGCAAACGCATTTTCGCAATCATCTGTCCAGGCGAATATGGCATGTTTCTTTGTCAGGTTAATCAATGGCGCGGCAATTTGGCTAAATCCTGGAATGAAGCGTCGACAGTATGAACACATACCGATGAATGAGCCCTTGACATTTATCGGGGCTGCCAAATGCTGAATAGCTTCAACTTTCTCAGGGTTTGCCTCGATGCCAGAAGCGGACAGTACGTGTCCCAAGTACTGCACTTTTTCTTTCAAGAAGTCGCATTTAGAAAGCTTCAACTTAAGCTTTCCTTTGCGTAGTCGGCGAAAAACTTCTTCGAGATGAGCCAAATGTTCGTCAAACGTTTTTGAATATACTATGATGCCATCGATGTAGGCAGTTGCAAACATATTTTTAATTCCGGACAACACCTTATTCATTAATTCCATGAACTTGGATGGGGCGTTACAGATGCCAAACGGCATTTTGCGAAAGTTCCACAGGCCTAGAAAACACGTGAATGCTGTTTTTTGGATGCTCTCCTCTGACATCGGAATTTGCCAATAACCAGCTTTCAAGTCCAAAGACGAAAAGAACTTCGCACCTCCCAAAGAGGCAAGGATGTCCTCAATGAGGGGGAGTGGGTAGCTGTTTTCTTGGTCACCTTGTTGAATTTTCTGAAGTCTATTGCGAAACGGTTGCTTCCATCTTTTTTGCGAACAATTACTATCGGAGCCGCCCATGGGCTGTCTGATTCTTCAATGATACCGGCCTCCAGCATTACTTTAATTTGATCTTCAACATATTTTCGCTGAGAGAATGGCGTTTTGTAAGGAGCTTGTCGGATCGGTGGGTTATCTCCAGTGTCAATGTTCATTTTGATGACATCAGTCGTTCCCAAATCTGCGTCAGTCGCGGCAAATAAGTCAGTGTTAGCACGTAGCAGCTGTTCCAGTCTGTCTTTGTCAGTGCCAGTCAGGTGAGTCAGTTTGGCTTGCTCGAGTGGGTCAGAGGGTGCGGTTGGCGGTGTCAAGTCAATGTCTTGGGACAAGTCAACAAGGTTTTCCAAATCCGAGTCGGCTATAGTCTCAGCGAATGCTATTACCTGCTCTGGGTACAAGGTAAAGTCTCTCGTAGTGGTATTCACAATTCGTATCGGTAGGCGTTTATGTCGGTCCGGTTTGGCTACCACTTCGGCTATGAACAAGCCGGGCTCCTCAGAAATTAGTGGGACGTTGTCCAGTGACCGCACAAAACAAGTCTGTTCCACTAATTGCACTCTGTTCACAGCTGCCGGACACTCCACGACCGTGTTGGCCGGGATATGTATGCGTCCTTTGATTCTGACTAGTGAGCTCGCCTGCTCACTGGTCTGTCGCTGTGGTCTCAGTGGCACCATGTTGCCTTCAATGCACAAAGCCTTTTTCTCAAAGTCCAATTTTGCTCCAAACTTCGTCAAAAAATCATTTCCCAACATGCATTCCTGTTTCAGGTCCTCCACAATCTGAAATTCGAACGGTTTCCGGAATTTGCTCATCTCAACCATGAAGGTTCCGACTCCAATGTTTTTGAGGCGATGTCCACTGGCGGATATCAGTGGAATACAGTCTCGTCGGTCGTCTGAAAATTTCACGATGTTTTTCTCGGCGATTTTGTCAAAGAACTTTCTCGAAATCAATGATATATCGGTCCCAGTGTCCACTAGCGTATAAGATTTTTGGTTGCCTATGCGTAGCCACGCCATAGGTGTATTCACCTTGATGCGAACTTGTTGGACACGGGCCAGTTTTTGTTTACGTTTTTCTGGATCTCGTTTCCATCTGATATTTTTCCTTTCCTTCCTCTGTGGTTCCTGTTTTTGTTTCTGCTTATTTTCAGCTCCATTGTGGTGGTCATTCACAACGGAGCTTTTTAGTTTCCCGTCTGTCTAGGGGGATTTGGGCCGGAGCGGCACTGCCGACCTATGTGACCAATTTGGTCGCACCGCACACAAATGGGTCTGCCGTCGGAAGTCCAACGGTAGGCTGGGTTTGGTGGTGCTCTCCACATGCTAGGTCCCATGGGGGTCGTGGCCTAGAGGGTCCATAGTGGGGTCCAGAGGGGTAGTTTCGCGGCGGTCGGGAGAAACGTTGTGATGGGCTAAATACTCGGGGTCCAGGCTGAGGATGGCTGTTACTGGAATGTTTCACTGTCTCTGGTTCTTTCGCTAATTTTTCCACTGATTGGCCTATCGCCAACACAAGTTTCTCCAATTTGTCTATCCTGTCGTCTCCTTTTTCCACATGGCTCTCATCAACTTCCATTGGTTCCTCTTTCTGGACACCTCTACACAACTCAATAACCCTGTTTACTTTCTGCTCCCTTACTGCAAATTGGATGGCATCCTCCAGAGTTCGGAACTGTTGCCTGTATAGTTTATTTGCTAACGAGCTACTATGCACGCCTCTATTGAAAACGTCTATCAAAATGTCCTGAGTGGTTGGATTTGCCAAGTCCGTGTACGCTTCACGTGCCAGGGCGAGCAGTCTCTCTCCAAAATTTTGCACCAGTTCGCCATGATGTTGTTTCATCTTTCTCAGACTCTCCTGAGAACATTTTTGGTCCGAAAGGTCCGAGTATCTCTCTCGCATCGTCTGTTTAATTTGTGCCCACGTCATAGTTCGTTGTTGACTGAGTACGCGTTGCATGAATTCGGCTGCAGGTCCAGAAAGCGTTTTCATGCAAATAATTTGCATATATTCTTCGTCCATACTATAACTGATGCGGTCCAATTGGCGAATCCAATCGCACAGTTTATTATGACTTTCCCCAGAAAAAGGTTTGATATTTTGCGTCATGCCTTGTGCCCTCATTTCCAACCGAATTTTGTTGAAGCTGTCCGCCAGTCTGTCAAAGGTGATTTCAGTCATGTTTAATTACGTTACGTTTTATTTTTATTTTTTCACAAAATTTTTACTGCCAAAATTTCGAGATTTTCGCTCACCTTGTGGAGAATTAAATGTTTCAAGTTTAGTTCCAAGTTCACACGATAAATCACACGTACAATATTCGGCACACAGCAGGTATACGACACGATTATGCAATTTTTTACAGTTCTATTCGTGGTCGAAAATCGGAGGCGGTATTTCTGGAAGGATTTTGGGATATTGCTCGGACTTACTTAATGGTGCGGAAGACTTATTCCCTTCCCCGTCCGTGCTGAGTGGCGCGTTGAAGTTCTGCGTTGTTGACGAAGTCCACCAGTTGAATCCGCAGTCACAGGCACCAGTTGTAGTGAAGGTTCTTGGCTCGTGAACAGTCTAGGGTCTTGACCAGCGCGCCACAATAACTCCGAAGGTAAAATGAAATGTTCTCTGCACGATTTATTGTGCAGAAAGTATAGTGAATATATAGAGACACGCGCAATAATGTTCCAGGCCAACAGTAATCACTTTCAGTTCTCAATTTGGAGGCCGAAATACAATTATTAATTTACGCACGCGGCCAACAGCGACAGGTCCGCGCGGCTCGACAGTCCAGACACGTCTCACTGCGGGGGTCTGGCCACAGCCCTGGCTCAGACACGGCCGGAAGGCCGGTACAGGTCACAAGAGCCGGGCGTCGGCCCGTAAATGCTGACTCGGTTCCGACGAGGGCCGGTGACCGCGTCGCCGGCGCCGGACGGACATGTACGGGCGTGACATGTGCCGGGCATGGTAGGTCGGCTGATTTACGGGGTCACAACACCCACAGTTAAATATTATATGATTAAAACAGTACGTATCTAGCAACTCTGTTACAGATCTAAGTCGAGCGTTCATGGTACGAAAAGCATGATTTTTTTATTTTGCGCCGGCACTTCAGAAAGTTCAGGATTGTCACCGAAATATTTTAGCAAACGTCTGCTCCTGTCAAAGCAATGCTTGTCCATTTGCGTATCATGAACCACGAGAAGCGTTCTGGCTCCTAAGCCTGTCAAAGCAATGCTTGTCGCAGTCCTGGTGGCGTGTGTTCGCCGTGTATCGTAAAGGCGTGGAGCCGAGCTTAGAACTGGCATCGCTCTGACTCCAGCTCGGGTCCAGTCATTTGACTGTTCGGCAGCATGCACAATTGTTGGTTTTGTCACCTTGATAATCATGTACTGTTATTATATGCACACCTCTAGGAGCAGGGACTAATGTTGGTCGGCGTGTACTGGTGGGAGGGGAAAGGGCAACCGTTGGTTTTTAGCTCAATATTTGCAATGCACTGCCGTAGTGCCACAAATGATTAAATTCAGGGGATCCTGTCTCCTGTCCCACCCCCGATGGTCCGCCGCCCGTGTCAGGAAGGGACTAGGGGCCTGGACACTGCCATAAGCGGTGACGTGTTCCGTATTTCCTATGCCTGGCTGATTAGAAGAAGTGTCCAACCATAAATTTAAGGTGGCAGAACCCCAGCCTTGCAGAATATCTGCGTATTTTCCTTCTCTTTATGAAAAAGACGTCCCATGTGAACAGTGTCTTAATTCACTGTCGCTTATTAGAAGGACTTGCCACGACGCGCACAAAAAGCTGCCGGCCTCCAGGCTCGAACCGGCTACCTCCGAGTCGGCAAACCGACGCGCTACCAACTGCGCTACCAACACCGAGTCGCTCGACCCGCTTAAGTTAAATAGTGTCGATGGATATGACATGGGTCTAAATAACACCATTTTACACAATAACTAACACATTCATGTGAAAGTCTCCCATGATTATCGAAATACCATGAAACAAGCTTTCAGATGACGTATAATTTGCACCACTCCACGTATACTTGTTAGCCAGGAACGTACGCGGAAAAGTACCATTTCTTGCTGTCGTGGTAATCTGCTGAACCCAAATCAGCGCCCAGATGACGTCCCCGGCTGCCAATGAACATTGACAGGGGCCGCAAGGAGGTTTCTTGCTCCAAGCTGCTGCGGCCGGCGCGTGGCACCTTTGCTTGACAGGGGTGGGTTGGCCGATTTGGAGCGGTTTGTTGCTTGGATTAAGTTGTTTTCAACATTTTTTTCCTATGTTATCCGATTTTTTTTTATCTGGAACAACGAGCAATTTTTTTAAAACACCAAACTGAGGAGTATGCATTTGCAGGACAAAGTAAATGGTCACATGTTACCAACATTCATAAATGTTGCATTGGAAGAAGAAAGTCCAAAACTAAAAAATTACCTGATGGGACTTACCATCACTTCTATTTTGTATTAGCCCATCCCTTTGTTCATGTCTGAACCTCATGCCCTGCTTTGGGAGTTAATTGTTGAATGTCAATATTATATTGTTCTGTACAGTGCATTAGTGAGATGGTGCAGCTCTAATTTGACCCCTCTAATTTCCAAACTAAGCATTGTATATAAACAAAGTGGTGTTATCAGAAAGTGCTTGATGAGTGGGGCTCAAAACCATTACCCAAAATTTCACCTCCAAAAAATATGTCACTAAGGGGTCCATGGGATTAGGGTGGGTCATAATTTTTAGTTTTTGTAAGTCAATCATGAAGTGTCTTCAAAAATGTAGTTTGGTGAATGCAAGCCTGACTTAATTTTTTTTTAATTCTGATAAACTTAACATGCATCAGTTTGCAGTTGAATATTGCAAAATTTGGGATTGTCTTGCTATTTTTCCCAGATGAATTTTATTTTATTTCTTGTCCCATCTAACTCAGCAATAATCATAAAATGGGTCATATGAGGAGCTTTATTGAGTGAAAATCAGCACTTAAATGACCTAGTCTATTATATTTTTCATATTGATGTCGGTGACACTCAGGAGGATACATTTTTGGGGAATAAAATATAAGTGGTGCAGGGGGAAGGGATGGAATAAATGTGAAATTAATTAACATTCCATGATATTGTGTTGAGTAATCAACTAGATAAATACATGTTTCAAGTCAGAAAAGGGAAGACATTAAGTTATCATCTGAGTAATCTTTTTAGCAATGGGTAGAAGCTGTTCATGTCTGAACTGCCAACTGGGAGGGATATCCTGGGGTATGGCATCCACTTGAGGGTGACACTTGAAGGTGAAAATGACAGGAGAACTACCCAGTGGACCAGGTTGTGAGTGACATCAACCTGGTATGATTTGTTGGTGGGGAAAAGCTAGTGCTATTTTCAGACCACCTGTTAGCAATGAAAATGTGGTCATGTCCAAGCTCATTGAGGTCTCAAATTTGACAGTAACTATTCTCTTGGGAAGGGTAAACTTGATGCCAAAGAGAGGGGTCTGTGGTCAAGCTAGACATGATATTTTACATTTTGACTTGCAAGTATCAAATTACCAGTAGTGTCATCCAAGCCCACATTAGCTGCTCCTGTAGCAGAGAGAAAAGTTTCCTGTGAGAGAAATTGCCTTCATCAGGGGGAAAAAGAAAAGGCTGGATGTAAAGGATCCCACAAAATGGAAAGCCCTGATCTGTCAGGGCTGAGCTCTGTGATTGGGGAGAATTGGTGCTGATGATGGCTTTGCCCCTGAAGATGGGCTCTTCCCTGAAATTGCCCATGAGTGTGCAGAAAAGGTACAAAACAGCTGTGATGAGTTTCCAATTCTGCATCCTCATTAATGAACAGATTGATCTGACCAGTATGGTGGGGAATGTCATGGAAGGTGAGGGCAGTGAGCAATCTTTTCCTGCACAGATCAGATGAGAACACTATGATGTTACTAGGGAACCTGACAGCTACTATCTGCTCCAGTTTACCTTGGAGAAAGCTTTTTATTACATTGCTTCCAATATCTTTTCTGCATCCTGAAACCAGCTACCTGTCAGTTGTGTGCATGTTCGAGAATAGGATGATGCAGGATGAATCAAGTTTCCTTAGCTCTAGATATTGCATCGAAATAAAAAAATGTTTGCCCATCTTCTTTTCCACATATGTACATAGTTCTTCTCATAAACCAATTTCAACAGCCTTAGTTCAGCTTGAACATTTCATATGTCTGAAAATGTTTGTTTAAATAACTCAATTTGAAAATTATTTTCTTCATCCCTGACTGCTTTTTTTTACATCAGCCACCTCTCTCCAAGTTAATTTGAGAACACTGGGGGTGATACAAAAGTTGGTTGCCAACTGAAAAATATCCATTCATGTAGTTAATCTGCATTGAAGGATACCTCCTCAATTTGAGGCATCTTCAAATGAGTGTCTGCCTGCTTCTTACAATGGTTTTGTTGCATATTTTTGAAAATCCTGGCTATGATGCCAATTGTCATCGTGAAATGCTTCACCAGAAGCATACTTTGTGATGCTTTTCACTATATTTTTAGACGTGGAGCCCACACATGTTTCAAAGCCGAGCCTTTCGTCGAGCTTTGGATGCGTGGCCCGGAAAACGTTACTTTGGCATCTACCGCTTCCTGCCATTCTTCTTCGTTTTGGGAGCGGCACTGGAGTTCTCCATGATCAACTGGCAAGCCGGAGAAGTCAACTTCTGTACGTTATCTGCATGTGTGATTCGCCTAACCTTGTGAAACTTGATCACTCTCTAACAAGGGGATGTAATTCTGAAATTTAATTGTAGACCCACACTTAATGGCCATTGTTTTCACATACCGTTTCCTTTTTGCACTATGTGCCACTTGTGCTACTTTTCCAGGGTATGAGTGAGTTTTGGGGCTTTAAAAGCTCTGACGACCTCTCACAGCAGCACTGCCCACTGGTAAGGGCGACAGGCACACTACTGACATCATCACCGTTATAAAACAATCAGCAAAGGTCATAGAAAATCACCAATTAACCTATGTTATCTCCGGTCAAATCCTCACTACCTGTTTTGAGGGGTTCCTTAAAAATGTCCTAACCTCCAAACTAAGCATTGAGCTAAGGCAAGGAGGGTACCTTCGGGAAGCTCTCGATGAATTGGGTCCAAAAATGCTCTTGTTATTATTTGTGCACATAATTTTTGAAATATAAATTTACAGTTTTTACAACAAAATTGGTTCTTTACAAAATTTAAGTTGATGCGCCCCTAAGCCCAAATAACCAACCAATCTTTACAAAATTTATATCAGCAGATCACAAAAAATGACCAGGGAAAGGGTACGGGAAATTTCGCGACGATGCGCCCCGCCGTTTTCTCGCTCTCCCGCATTTTTTTTGGTGTGCGCGTAAGAAGACTCCCGCTGCAGGGTAGGTGAATAGGCATTATCCATATGTTCGCACATTTTTTTGTTACATCAGTTGGGTTTTCCATTACCCACCCCACACACACACGCTATACAACAGTCAATTCCAGGGCACTGATCTGACCCACTGAGCTTGGTGGAATTTTCTGAAGCCATCCGATAACTTCAGGCGATGTTCTTGCATGGTATTGTGGCGTTGTGACGACGTGGAGATCTTCCACACTTCCACCCTTCCACCACGTCCACGTGCGGTATTAATGTTGAATTTGTAGAATGTCGGTGGCGTTCCTCCGCTCCTAGGTGGTGCTCAGACACCGCCCGTCAGCACTAAGACTCCACCCATGCTCAGACGCATGGGTTTGATGGCTTCGATGGCTTCGTTGTGCCAGTCTGGACATATTTCGGTGGAGTTCAGTGAACTTAAGCATCTTCATTGCGCTGTCTCGCCGGTTCATTTATCTCACTATTGACGGGCTATTGTTTTCACCTTGTCACCGCGTAATCACGCACCGCCATTGTCGGGTATACCCGTGCCATCACCTGTCGCCATTGTCGGGTATACCCGTTCTGTCGTCCCACTTACGATTCACAAACTGTGGGGTGCCGCGTATTTTCACCACTGCGTAACGGCAAAGCAGCCAAGTCCCGTTGTCGCTGACCTGATCTGACCTGACCTATCACGTCCTGTCGTGTCTGATGTTACCGTCCTGTGGCAGCCAAGTCCACACTGTCGCTGACCTGACACAGCCTGTCCTGACCTTGTATGACGGGTACTGACATCATGACCTGATATGACCTGACACAGCCTGTCGCTGACCTGACACAGCCTGTCCTGACCTGACCTGACAGGTCCCGGCCTATCATGACCTGATATGACCTGACATGGCCTGTCACGTCCCGTCCGACGCCGCAGTCCCGTGACAGGACGGTGGCCGGTGCCGCTGACCCCGGCCGCCCGCCGACAGACAACACGTACAAGCGGCGCCAGGCGGAGCGTCTGCTGGACGCCGGCGGCCGGTGAGATGCCGGCGGGCGTCACGTGGTCCGCCTACCTGCGCTTCGCGTCGGCCGCGCTGCTCACCATGCTGGCCGGCGCGCAGGCCGTCCACCTGGTGTACCGGCCGCTCGACGACATGCACCTGTTTGTGGAGCGCGAGCGCGAGCGGCGGCGGCTGGCAGCGGAGCCGGCAGGTCAGCAGACGGCGGGTCTGGCAGGTCGGTAGGCGGCGGGCCCGGCAGGTTCGCCGAGTCGGTGTGTTGTAGCATGCGCAACGCACAACGGTGGGGTGAGTCGGACTGCCCAGCTCTTGACAAGCGGTCAGTCAGTCAGTCGACACACGACCCGCAGCGAACAGGTTCGCTGCGGGTCGTGTGTCGACCGGAAGTGCTGCACACTGCGATGTCACGTGCGTTGGCCGGTGGTGAGCACACTCGGTTGACCCCCTCCCCCCCCCCGGATGCTGCGCCGCACGTGGCGCAGTCGGCGTGCTGAGTGTGTTAGACATGAGAGTGATGATGTGTGGGTGACAGGCGGTCCTGTGGCACTGCTGTGATACTGGGTTGTAAATACAGAGCGGAACCGCACTCACTTTTCCACCCTGAGTGGCGTTGGTCGAGTGTGCATTACTGGGGGACATGTTGGTACGCTCGTCCGGAGTGGGTACACGTCGCGTAGACCATGGGGTCACGCGGTCACGAGCCGGAGCCAAGTCCCACGATGCGGTGAATTGGCGAGTGAGGGTGCGCCGACTGCTTCAGTCATTTGGCGCCCGTCGATCACAGTTGCGATGCACGCTTCGACTGCAGCCACTTCGGTGGAGCGCCGTGGACCCACGGTTGAGCCGTTGGAAGTTGGTGGGGTCAGCCGCCTAACAGCCGTTCTCACCGCGATTGAGCCACAATTGCTCAGCTGACGTATACCTCTGGGTGGATGATGATGCTCATTCAGTTCCCGCCGCGCCTTCGGGGGCACGTTTTCGGCGACAGATGGCGTGGTTGGTTATTGGTTTTACGACACATCGACCGCTGAGTCACGTAGGGTCGCCAATCTCTCACGCCGACTGGTCGCGGGCGAAGAGTAGCGACAGGCGAGACTCGAACACACAACTTTTCGATTGCGAGACGGGCAACTTACCCCTGAACTACTCGTCCCCCACAGACGGTGTGAAACACATTCCACATATTCTGGCGCGTTACGTCGATGGAAACCTCGGACGCCCAAGTCCGGTGCTGCCCACACATGCATTGGATGTCTTGGGCCAGTAGGACTGCATACAACGGTTAGCCCATGCATCATGTATTGGAAGTCTTGGACCAGCAGGGCTGTATACGAACGTTTGCCCCAGACGTCATGCGTTGGATGTCTTGGGCCGACAGAACTGCTGCATACAAACGTTTGCCAACAGACATGTATTGGATGTCTTGGACCGGCAGAACGGCCGCATTCGAACGTTCACCGCGATACGACGTGCCAGAGAGCCAGGTATAAAACGCCGTGCCTCGGCAGAGTCAGTACTACGATCGTACCAGAATACTCTACAATATAATAATAAAATGCTACGTATTCGTTTCGCAAACCTACGACGCAAACAGTCGTAAACAATCAAGATTTGTCACTATAGCTAAGTAAACAAAATATATTTTATTGGGGATGATGCCAGCAAACCCCCACGAGAAAAAACAACACGGACACAAAACGCCCACATAAAAGTCGTGGAAATAATGAACAAATCTCCAGACGAATCTCTACCCCCTGACGAAGTCTGTTGCCACGTCCCGCCGAACCCACCTCGCGTCGGAGACGAGATCACAACCCTGGGACAACTACAGCAGAAGGCCCGCCGTGGTCACCGGCCCCGGACAACAACAGAAGGCCCGCCGTGGTCACTGGCCTGGGCCAACTCCGGCAGAAGGCCCGCCGTGGTCACTGGCCTGGGCCTACTCTGACAGAAGGCCCGCCGTGGTCACTGGCCTGGGACAACTACAGCAGAGGGCCTGTCGTGGTCACTGGCCTGGGCCAACTCCGGCAGAAGGCCCGCCGTGGTCACTGGCCTGGGCCTACTCTGACAGAAGGCCCGCCGTGGTCACTGGCCTGGGCCTACTCTGACAGAAGGCCCGCCGTGGTCACTGGCCTGGGCCAACTACAGCAGAGGGCCCGCCGTGGTCACTGGCCTGGGCCTACTCTGACAGAAGGCCCGCCGTGGTCACTGGCCTGGGCCAACTACAGCAGAGGGCCCGCCGTGGTCACTGGCCCGGGACAGCTACAGCAGAGGGCCCGCCGTGATCATTGGCCCCGGACAACTCCGGGGCACATCCCAAAGAAGGTCCGCTGGGTGCCGGTGCGACACGACCCGCTTTAATTTGACAAAATTGGCAGTCACGTGGCGGCGAATGTCTAAAGCGCGCCACCTACGGCCACCGCCCGCGGCAGCCACCGGCGGCTGCCGAACCTCCCGCCAGGCGGCGTCACGAGATGCAAACTCGCGACACCCCTCCCTCACACACATTTGTACGAGACCGTCCAGAAAGGCACACAAACGCCGCCCGATGTGCCGCGCCACGCCGGCTCGTGCCCCGGTGGCGGAGGTCGCGCAGAGCCAGCGGCCGACGCGCGGCCGCTACATGATGATCCGCGGCTCGGTGACCGAGACCGATATCGACTTGTGCGGCAGCACTACGCCGCCGTTCACGTAGATCTCGTCCTGCACGATCACGTCCTCGCCCAGCACGGTCACGTTCTCCATCCGCACCTGTGGCGGCACACGTGTCAGTCGCCACTCACCACGACCTGGGACGGGTGGGGGGGGGGGCGTGACCGTCATAGCAGTGACGCTCCGGCGACACGACCAGCTGTCGGGTGGGGGGGCACCCGGCAGACGCTCCCATACGTATTTCACAATGTATCTGATCGTATCGGCGCGTATTGACGGCAGCTCATGCGGCAGGGTCTCACCGGACAGAACGCTGTTCCAATGCGGCAAACGCTTCCGGTTGTACAGAGTGCTAACAGCTGCTGGTCCGACAGTGTCCCGTGTTTGTCCCGCCACCACTCGCCCACTGGTCCGATACTGTGTCCCGTGTTTGTCCCGCCACCACTCGCCCACTGTTCCGATACAGTGTTCCGTGTTTGTCCCGCCCCGTTGCCCCTCAACTACTCACCTACTGGTCCGACAGTGTCCCGTGTTTGTCCCGCCACCACTCGCCCACTGGTCCGATACTGTGTCCCGTGTTTGTCCCGCCACCACTCGCCCACTGTCCCGATACAGTGTCCCGTGTTTGTCCCGCCACCACTCGCCCACTGTCCCGATACAGTGTCCCGTGTTTGTCCCGCCACCACTCGCCCACTGTTCCGATACAGTGTTCCGTGTTTGTCCCGCCTCGTTGCCCCTCAACTACTCACCTACTGGTCCGACAGTGTCCCGTGTTTGTCCCGCCACCACTCGCCCACTGGTCCGATACTGTGTCCCGTGTTTGTCCCGCTACCACCCGCCCACTGGTCCGACAGTGTCCCGTGTTTGTCCCGCCACCACTCGCCCACTGTTCCGATACAGTGTTCCGTGTTTGTCCCGCCCCGTTGCCCCTCAACTACTCACCCACTGGTCCGATAGTGTCCCGTGTTTGTCCCGCCACCACTCACCCACTGTCCGACCACACAGGACCAGCCGACGATCGAGTTGTCGACCCAGGCGTGCGACTTGATGTGCGCCCCGCGCATCACCGTCGACCGTTTGATGCACACGCCGTCGTCGACCACCACGCCGGGCCCGATGGTGACGTTCGGCCCGATCCGACAGTTCTGGCCGATCCGCGCCGTCGGATCCTGGCGCAGGTCGCGGCCCGGTCAGGCGGGGCTGCCGGCTAGGTCGGGTCAGGCCACGTTACGGCACGGTCAGGCGACGTCACGGTCGGGTCAGGTCAGGCCACGTCACGGTTGGGTCAGGCCACGTTACGGCACGGTCAGGCGACGTCACGGTCGTCAACGGCACGGTTCAGGCCACGTTACGGCACGGTCAGGCGACGTCACGGTCTGGTCAGGTCAGGCCACGTCACGGTTGGGTCAGGCCACGTCACGGCACGGTCAGGCGACGTCACGGTCGGGTCAGGTCAGGCCACGTCGCGGTCGAGTCAGGCGATGTCACGGTCGGCCCAGTCAGGTGACGGCACGGTTGGGTCGGGTCGGGCCAGACGAGGTCACCGGCCGGGACAGTGTTGGATCGGGCGACGCCATGGTCATCGTTGTGTGGCCCGAGGTAGTGTTTAACAAGGTTATTCAGTGATTATTTGGGATCAAGGGCGCATGAACTGCTTGTGATTATCTGGCACCCACTAACTAGGTTACGAGGCAGGATAGGCGATGTGTGTCACACGAGGTCACGACGGATCAGATAAGGTGGCGTACACCAGACGAGGTAACAACAGTTCAGGGAACGCGCGCACCCTAAAACCGTAGTACTCAACCCACTGTTGACCCACCACTACCACGTCTGACCCACCGCTATCACGCCTGACCCGCCACAATCACGATGGGCGGAAAATGACCCTTGATGTCGACGCGCCCCTAAACTCCAATCCACCACCACCACCACCACTACCACGTCTGACCCACCACTATCACGCTGCCCACCACGCCGTCGCCTTTGTGCAGCAGCGACGGGTTCTTGGTCTTGAGCGACGTCAGGTACATGCACATGCCGGTGAGGAAGTCCTTCGGCTGGCCGACGTCCATCCAGAAGCCCTGCAGCTCCAGACAGAACAGGTTGCTGTCCTCGGCCATCACCGGGAAGACCTCCTTCTCGATGCTGGTCGGCCGCAGCTGTGGATCGCACGGACGGCTCGTGAGAGGACGGCCGAGTACACAGGCGGTAAGAGAGCAGGGCACACAGACGGCTCGTGAGAGGACGGCCGAGAAGGAAGAGAACAGGGCAACAGACGGCTCGTGAGAGGAATACACAGGCGGTAAGAGAGCAGGGCACACAGACGGCTCGTGAGAGGACGGCCGAGTACACAGGCGGTAAGAGAGCAGGGCACACAGACGGCTCGTGAGAGGACGGCCGAGTACACAGGCGGTAAGAGAGCAGGGCACACAGACGGCTCGTGAGGGGACGGCCGAGTATACAGGCGGTAAGAGAGCAGGGCACACAGACGGCTCGTGAGAGGACGGCCGAGTACACAGATGGTAAGAGGACAGCAGGGCACACAGACGGCTCGTGAGGGGATACCTTGAGTATACAGACGGTAAGAGAGCAGGGAACAGACGACTCGTGAGGGGACGGCGAGTACACAGACGATGAGAGCAGAGCACACGGACAGCTTGGGAGGGGGTACAGGGCACACACTCGTGTTGAAAGCTCGCGGAGCATCAGCGTGCACAAAGGTAAGGTGGAGTACAGGGTAAGTAACTAATCACGAAATTGTAGGGGCGACAGACAGCTCGCAAGGCGAGTGCATACCGGGCAATCAGTATATAAGGCTGGAACTATAGGGTAGGTCGTTCGTACGGGAATGTTCAGTATCCAAACATAGTTGATAAAGGCTGGATATCAGAGCTGTCCATTTCCAAGTATGGTGCACGTGAAGGGTTCAGATTAGCTGTCAATTACCATTGGAACATTTAAATGGGTGACCATCCGGTGTCTGAACTGCATCAACACGAACCTCCCAGACGGTGTTTGGACGAAATCCGAGTCCACGAAGAGCAAAACCTGAAGCAATGCAACATCGACACCGAATGCTTCTCACCAGCTTCTGGCCGAACGAACACAAAATTCACCCCTGCGTACACCTGACCGAAGATCGCGCTCAAATTGTTCCCGACAGCACAACGCATGTTGTGAGTGAATGTCAAACCTATTACGATGCAGAACACCACATCGCACCACGGTGGCGATGCCGCCGGAATGTTAGCTCGCCGGTAATGTCGCCCCGCCGCCTACCTGAATGCGGTCCAGGATGGACGTGTTGAAGATGTACAGGCCGGCGTTGATCTTGTTCGACACGAACTCGAGCGGCTTCTCGACGAAGCGCTCGATCCTGCCCCTCTCGTCGTAGCAGACCACGCCGTACTTGGAGGGCTCCTCCACTTTGGTTACCTGCGGCGCGGACGGCCGCCGTCACTGGGTGGGCGGTCCGATGAGGCGGAGCCAGACAGGCCTCGGGTGCGGCTTTTCAGACGTAGCGTTCATTTAGTCCCTATCTGCGTTTGCAGGGCGGCGGGTTTGGATGACGTTGTGTGACGTCACAGGAACGCGGCACATGACGTCACACCGTCTCACTATTGGACTCTTGGAGCTATATAGCCCACTTAACTGTCAATTCCCGCACGACCACCCCTTTCGCACCTTTGGCACTGCCTGGATGCAGCGTAAATTGATCCGGGTCGTGCTCGGTCTGAATGGAGGATCTTCTGCATGCTTCATACAGTATAATTAAACAAATAATACATTAAACATAACTTAAATGTAATAAAATGCATGGATACAGCATCAGTTATAGTCACACAAGCCTCACAAACAACATACCAACCATCATTGGCGTATTTCCTCAACCGCTTGTGCCCACCAAGTCAACTCTTGGCCCTCGGCCCCGTTGCTTGCTCGCCCGGAGGAGCCCACAGCCCACCGGGACTCACCACAATGGTGCCCTCCTTTCCGTGATTCTTGTGGAAGGCGACCATGTCCTTGAAGGGGAAGTCGCAGATGATGTCCGAGTTGAGCACGAAGAACGGCTCGTTGTTGGATGCCAGGATGCCACGGGCCAGCGCGAGCGGGCCGGCTGTGCCCAGCGGCTCCGTCTCCAGCGAGAAGGTGATCTGCACTCCCAGCTGAGCAGCAGTGAGGCCACATGGGGTTAGGTGTGGGCTGACAAGTGACCTGTACCCTCAGTCGAGCAGCAGTGGGGGCACATGGGGTCAATTGTGGACCGGCAGCAGTGACGGACAGACTGGTCAATTGGTCATATCGGCCTCGGTAAGTGAGACAGTGGTGCCGGCAGCAGCCGACCTTCTCTGCCACAGTCAGTACAACAGCAGTACCTACAGTCACTGACCTCAGTCCTGGTCAGTACAACAGCAGTACCTACAGTCACTGACCTCTGAGCCCCAGTCAGTACAACAGCAGTAGCTACAGTCACTGACACTTCCAGCCCCAGTCAGTACAACAGCAGTAGCTACAGTCACTGACACTTTCAGCCCCAGTCAGTACAACAGCAGTAGCTACAGTCACTGACACTTCCAGCCCCAGTCAGTACAACAGCAGTAGCTACAGTCACTGACCTTTCCAGCCCCAGTCAGTACAACAGCAGTACCTACAGTACACTGACACTCTCACCCCCAGTCAGTACAACAGCAGTACCTAGTCACTGACCTTCTCAGCCTCCACCCGCAGCTCCTGCTCCATCTGTTCGGCGCGGTACGACACAGCCAGCACCACGTGCGTCACGCCAGCGTCCACCAGCGCCTCTGGCGAACACCATAGGGGTCAGGTCACACAGCAAACACCACGTGCGTCACGCCGGCGTCCACCAGCGCCTCTGGCGGACACCACAGAGGTCAGGTCACACACCATCACTGTCGGCCAGCACCTCCGAACGACACAGCAAGCATTCGGATACCTCCATCGTTCACTATGACCTCTGGGGATCCAACCAATGCCCCACTAACATCCGGGCGTCTCTCCCGTTCACCACCACCGCTAGACGACACAATAAACATCCGGGCGTCTCTGCCGTTCACCACCACCGCTAGACGCACAATAAACATCCGGGTGCCTCTCCGTCACCACCACCGCTAGACACACAATAAACATCCGGGCGTCTCTCCCGTTCACCACCACCGCTAGACGACACAATAAACATCCGGGTGCCTCTGCCGTTCACCACTACCTCTGACGGATATGACTCGTCCAGGTACCGCGCTACCCAGGGCCTTGCTGACACCGTGACTCCTGTACCGTGCACACACGCCTGCGATGCACATGTAGTGCAGTGCAGATGGCCCACCCATTCGGCCGAGCTGCTGCCTTTTTGGAGCTGACAGAGATCAGGGCATAACACTTTTGACCCCACCAATCATTTTCGCGAGGCTCCACACCTGCCAACATCACTTCACAATGTGAGCCAGCATATCTGAAGTTCACACACACGCCGATCACAGTGCGCGTGCGGCGGGGTCCTCACCGATCATGTGCAGAACCAGCGGCTTGTTGGCGAACTCGACGAGCGGCTTGGGCCGCGACAGCGTCAGCGGCCGCAGGCGCGTGCCGAACCCGCCCACCAGGATCAGCGCCTTCATGTTCATCAGACTGTCACCTGGCGGAGCGGCTCACGCGGTCAGTCGGCACGGTCACGGTCAGTGGCACAGCAACGGCACTCACCGGCCCGCTGCCCACCACGTCTGTCACACCACAAAACAATTTAGAATCTGAACAAAAACGGCGTTTACTTTGTTGCGTTCTCTACATGTGTGATGCTGTCTGTTTGTTTATTGGGTGGTTCACGACGCACTTTATGCATATTCACGGCTAATGGCGCCGCCCACACTGTTTCGCTGGTGGGCCGCGAGATTGGGAAATGTCCTAAGTGGCGCTAGTGTCAAACCTGGGACCTTTGGTACCCAGATCCCAACACATTAACCACTTGGCCATGCCCACCCCTACATATGTGATACAATTCGCATCTCAGCAATCCATCGTGCAAATGGCTCACAATCACTGGTGGGCTCTGGCTGTTGCTCTCCAGTCAACCATGCCACAAGATCAGACATAAGGTAGTTGGTGCATCACACCAACTGCATATATGAGAACAAGTTGTGCCTGACAGAACATCAGATGTAGCGATGGCATGCCACACCTGACAGATGCATGGTGGCAGTCTGCTCTCAACTCACCTTTGTGAGGCTCAGCCTGGTGGCAGTCTGCTCTCAACTCACCTTTGTGAGGCTCAGCCTGGTGGCAGTCTGCTCTCAACTCACCTTTGTGAGGCTCAGCCTGAGGTGCCATCCTGCAGCAAGTAGTGCCACTTCACAAACAGGGCTGCAATCTAGAGGCAGGGTTCAAACGACTGCACAACCACCCCACTCTCGACAACAAACGACTGCAAATCAAAATACATCATGCAATCATGATGAACATGCTTCCATCCATCAGCATCTATGGATGCATGATCCATCATCAGCCATCCATCCATAGCATGCATGGATTGGAGGGAAGGCACTAAGTGCACAAATATCAAACAAAGGCATATTATATTATCTATATATCTATCTATATATTATATTGTTCTAACAATCAAACTAACTACCTTTATGCATCTAAGTAGTTAGTGGCATGCCTAACCAACTTAGTAGTTAGTGAAATCCCTAGCCATGCATGCTATCCAAATTATTGTCTGGCATATAACACTAGCATCCATGTTGGTAGATGCATGTTTTACTGCACACTATATACATGTGGTGGAATTATTGAGAAGTGTGGATTATAACATGCATTTTAGTACCTGCAGTGATAACATGCATCTATTCCAGACACAGCAAAGGAGGGGAGAGCTTTGTACCAAAACTTGTGGCTTCATTTCAATGCTATTTAAACATGACATATTGACATGGATTGAATGCAAAGCTGAAAGAAGCTATGCTGCAAAGCACACCACATAGCAGTATGCATTAAGACAATGCAAAAATTAGAACAAACTGTGAACACAGCATGCAACATTAATCTGAGACAGCTCAAAGCACCTCACACACATACCTGACTTGCTTGCAAGGAATCCCTCAGTAAAATGAAATGAAATGAGCAAGCAAGCTCACATCAAGCAAAACTAAATACAAATTGTAGCCTTCCTGGAAGCAAGAAGAACATGATCAGTACTTCTTATGCCACTTGCATCCTAACATGCATTGGTTACCTACTTGGTACTATCTGAATGGAATGGCATCATCACAACTCATGACTCTTAGATCCACTACCAGAGCTGTATATGTGCTTTGGAATCATAAATGTGGAGATGGAAATTTCAGGGTAATCAAATATGGAGAATATTTTCTTCAAATGTGACATGAGAATTTTGGTTTGCTCTTTCTGGTGAATCTTAAGCACATTACCACAGATCACTGTCAAACAACACCACGACCTGTTAATGAGAAGAATGAGGAGTTAATTATCTGGAAAGGATAATGTCATGAATGTCAAAACTCCAGGAACAGTCTATTATTCCATCAATGGCCACTAGTCATAAGCCCAGTCATAAAGTTATCAGATCTAACAAGAGCCACAAGGGCCCATGGAGGTTATGTTTGTAGAGTGAAGATACCATAACCCTCACAAAGAGATGCTCCTCACCCAAACCAACAGCACATCCCTAATTTTCAAAGAATCCATCCACCAACATTCAACACACCAAAACAATATTTATCTGCCTTACATATCCAGCCATATTCACTCAATCCCATGTAACACATGTGAGTACCCTACCAATTTTCAGACTCCATCCATGCCTGCTTAAAGGACCCTGTGCAGTGCAAACACACTTTGCATTATAGTGTTCTGTACAAATCTCACCTCATGCACCACTACCTAGAATTCAAAAACAAGATTTTGCAGTCTAAAAAGTTGCTCACCATATTTTTTTCTCATACATTCAATGAGGGATTCCCCACACCATCAGGAGTGAGATTATAATACTGATCAACAATCCTTTTATTGAAGGCAGCCTGTTATTGCTTAACTGCCCTATACCTCAAATTGTCAAACCTGAATTGATGAACCATATGTGATAGTCTAAACAAAAGTGGGTTATTTAGATTTACCTGATCTAGCCCTTCAATTATTATATACATTTCAATCATGCCAATCACCCCTTAATCTTTCATACTTACTTCAGTGAGTGCCTACCTACATATCTAATGACATGTCTTTCCCCATGTCCTAAGTTCCAATATTGTTCCATGCATGAGCTGTGCTGAGTAGAAAGAAAGCATTGATCAACGTTTCAAAGAAGTTCTATGATGGCATAACACATGCCAAACACAAGCTCTAGCTTATGACAGGGTACCAAAATACCAAGGCAACCACGCACCAGATACGATTGTGCCTTACAAAATCACAAAATACTTAACCTGCGCCGGTCCGATGAGTCAAGTTACGAGCACGGAGGATAAACTAAGAAAGAAGAATATCTTTCATATCCTACCTCAAAATTTGCATTCATATTTCGGTTGCGCCAATGAAACCGTAAATACTTGTTTATGAAAGATCAATTTTTGTGCTAGCATATCAGATTCTGCCTATAAGTTTAAACGCAGAATTCGATTGCATCAAGTATTCGGGAATTATGGCGCATCTGCTACATATAAACGGTACATACGTCATAGTGATTGATATTAGATTATAATGCTGTTGATATGAGTTTGGCAACAATTGTCGTACAATTGTTCCATGTGTTATACAAAGAAAAAGTATTGAAATGAAGGAGACGCCGAGACTGTGCAGCGAGGACAAGTTCTACTAAGTAAATTTTGCATTGAATCTGATGTTAAATTTCCACACATACCATAGGTAAGAAATGCCTAAATGTATGAACTTATAAATATATGCGAAATTCATATGACTGTTTTTAAGTTGAAGTATTGCAGTAAAAAATTATTGCCAGATGAAGTTCACGAAAATGTCAGTACAAAATATGAATCATAATATGCTGCAATATCTTCAATGCCCGTCTAAAGTATATGAAACACAAACCGAATAATAAGTAAACAAAGTAAACAAAGAAGACAAGTGGGCAAAATGGATGAAGATAACAGGTAGCACCTGCTCTGTGGAAGTGTTCTGTAGGTAGTGTACCTATAAATATAATATATATCTAAGCACTGAAACATTGCTCAGGTGCTCCCTGTTAGATAACAATGCAGGTGAAGTGTGTTTGGCCTTGAAGATAGCAGCAGAAAGCTGGACGTGGACACCTGTGTACCCAGGTAGGTATTATGCGGGTACATATCAATTGAGTAGGTAGGTGGGTATATAGGTATTAGTATGTATGTCTAACGTTGTGTGAAGATTTTATGCAATAGCAGAAGTGAGTTACTCTTGATGTGGAACTCAAGATCAATCAATTTACATATGTGTAGGTACCTAGGTACATAGCATACTGCTTGCATCTATGATCATATGATTAAACGTTATTCTAAGTTCATGGAATATGCATCTCATTGGTATTGATATAGAAGCCCCTGAGTACAAATTGGAGAAAATGTATGTACTAGATGTGTTGAAACTTGGTTAGCAACTTCTTACTGTACCATTTCTTTTGAGAAGTTGCATTTAACTTAGACATTCACTTGGAATGCCACTTAGCATTCACACAGCAGATGATGAAGACTCCTTTTGTGATATAGTGGTATTACACAATCCAACATCAGTAGTTTTAGGCAATCATGCAATTCAGGGAAGTTTTTGAATACAAATATACATATTGGCTTGTATATGTTTATCATCTGATTACCAGCACTGACATTTAATAATATGAAGTTGTCACCAATTCTTCACCTGTGTAGGAAGAAACTAGCCAAACCTATGCACACACCTTGATGCATACAAACTATCAGAATATTTGATGCAGGGCATTGGTAGCTAAGTGTTTAAGCTGAGTATCTGGCACACCAGAGGTACAGGGTATGAGGTATAGGGTTTAATTCCCCTTTATGCCCACCCTTCCTGCCAGGATGAGAGGCAGGTGGCACCATATGGTCTCAGCTGTTGAGTGTGTCATAAATCCAGAATCCATCCAATGCATCTATAATATTTTAGGCAAATCCTTGATTATGCATGTGCTAGAGGTATGCTAACACTGCAAACAGGACATTTATTTTATAGCTTTATGTGAAAATCATACAATTGAATTAAGTTAATTAGGGATATGTTATATATGGATATGTTAATTCTGGCATAATTCACATGCATCTGCATCTGAATTATAATCCTCAGACAAATTATTACATCAATTCAGCATGATTCATCATTACCTAAGAAGGCTGACTATAGTTGGGTTTAAGTGCCACTAGCATCTGACCCATGATGAGCATTTTTTAATGAACTGAATAGGATCTTCAGGGACATGGATTGTAGTTTAAGTTTGTGTGCATGCCTTATCTGAGAACTGATAGCTCCATTTATAAAGAGTATGATAGAAGATGCTAAGTAATCTTAACAACTAGTCTACACCTGGTTTCCAGGTTGTGCTCACAAGCCTGTTACAAGAATCAGTACTTATAATTTATAACAGCTTCTTGTTTTCATAGACAGAAATGCTTTCAAGTTAATTTGCATGTAAGCTAGTTGATAGATAGTAATTTCAACCACATGACAAGAAATGTCATAACCCCTGGTAGGTCAGGAACAAGACAAGCATTTATAGCACATGCAGAACAAAGTGACTTCAGAACTTCAGAAGCCTCTTCAAAAAGTCAACTTGTGATTGTTACCTGGTGACCTTTTAGTTTATAGTCGTTCTCTTAATGGCCAGGTGGAAATTCTGAATGAAGGTTGCATGGCCTCTAATGTTGAACCAACTGGATCATCTGTTGTGAAGCAAATTTTTTCTGAAGTGGTGAGTCAATCCTGGTGGTAAGGGAAGTCCTGACACCTGACAAATGCCAATAGAAAAAGAGGAGGATGGCATGAAGAGAAGGGCAAGTTTTTTCCTGCCCTCTTCTCTGATGGAGGTACAGGTGTGGGAGTGGACATAAAGACATAAAAGATTAGTGCAACTATGAGCCACAAGGGTCTTTCTTGGTTGCACTCTGTACACTGAACCAGTTGCCACCAAATCTGTCAATCAGCAATCAGAGTGGAAAAACATTCCTGCTTGGCCTTCTGTGACTGAGGTATATAGTAATGGGAGTGCAGTGATATATCATATTTACTTGCTTTTTCAGAACACAATGTGTTGCATCCCAAACATTAGTTTTCATATTTCGTTGTAATGAAAGGCATTTTATGAGCCGGAGGGGTTGGGGAGAGGGTGTCAGAACAACAATGGCGACCATGATGGCTGTGAATGACTGCTCACGCAGATATCACACCAATGCAATCTGGTGCATCAAACAGAAGGGAATGACAGCAGCATGTGCCAGTCTGCATCAGAAGGAAGGAATGTAGCGACCTGGCCTGGCAATGATGGCCCAGACAAGCCCTGGCCGTGGCGGCCCGACTCGACCCTAGTGGTCCGACCAGACTCTGGTGACCCGACCAGACTCTGGTGACCCGACCAGACCCTGGTGACCCGGTCCGAACTTGTGACCCGACCAGAACCTGGTGCAATATAATCCACATGGGTTGAAGCACCCTACCCCCCCTCCAGAACCTGGTGGCCCGTCTAGACCCTGGTGACCCGACCCGACCCGACCCGACCCGACCCGCCTGTGGTGACCCGACCCGCCTGTGGTGACCCGACCCGATCGTGGCCGCCGCCGTCTGGCCGCCGCCGGCCGGGCCGAGCCCGGGCGGTCTATTTCTGCGACATCGGGCAGAGCGCTCCGCCGCCGCCGCCCGCTGGCGCCGGCTCGGCTGGTGGGCGGCCAGTGGTGCGCCCGCAGGCGGTCGTGCTGCCGCCGCCCGCAGCTGCGTCTCGGCGGAACGTCCGACATGGCGGCCGCCGCCTGCGGTAAGCCGACCGACCGCCCGGAGAGGAGGCCGCGCGCCTCCGGCGACACCCGTCTGCCGACCCGGCCCCGGCCCGCCGCCGACTGGGGCACGCTCTGTGCTTTCGATCGCGACTGGGCGTGTTAAGAAGTGCGTGTTTCGTCCCCCACATGCACGCACACCGCCGGAAAGCCTGTGTAGGCAGTGTTCGCCACGCCTACACACCCAGTGCGCGGGTGGGTAGGCGTGGCGTCGCAATATATGCACGAGAGGGATTCTTAGGTTCCTTCCATGCAGTAAGGTGTTGTCCGGTTCTTCCGTGGCGCCGTGGGTCCGAGTCTGTTGAATTTAGCGAAATTTGGATGAATGAACCTCATCCCCCTCTTTGGCAACTCCCTGGATCCTATTTCCAGCTTTGGCAACCGCCGTATGTGCACATGCGCAGAAATGATCGCAAAGCGAACAGCACAGGCATTTGAGAACAGCAATGCCTGCGCATTGTACGCCTTTTTCGAGTCATCCACACTCAAACACACCAACAGTTCATGGTGCCTTTCGTTGCCTTTTCATAGTAGAAAAGCAGCAACAACAGCAGTAGTGGATATCATCCGTCATATAGCATTTTGGTACAGACAGCAGGTTTGTTGTTGAATGTGTACACATCAAAATAGATAAGGAAGCCGTGAAGGGACACTCGGCAGTGCTACTGCTAGCGCTCTGTCCACACCTAGCGGACGTGATGCGAACTATAAGCAGGCCATAGCGTTGAATAGTTGCCGGAGCCGCGAACCGCTAAATCTTGAAGATTTAGAGGCTGAATGGGTTATGAAAGAAAGCAGAAAGAAGACGGAAGCAGTACATGAAAGAGTTTTGTCCTCCACTTTCCATAGTTCTTTCATTTCTATACCAACCAATGCCGATTAAGTATAGGTGTCACGACTGTTGGCGTTCGTGAATTTCGTTCAAAATTGAGCGCGTAAACATATTTACGCATATCTTTAGCACTGGACGCGTGGGTGGCATGGTGGGCTGGATTGCCAAATGGGGTGTACTGGCCAAGGAGATATATCTTCCCTCCCCCTGAAACGTCCTCAGAATCTCTCGCATCGCAGGGGCAATGGTATAAATGCATTATTTTGGTATGATTCACCACCACTAGTTCATAAGGAACTCATAAAATCACAGCGGGTCCCGATAGATAGACGTTGGCGGATGAAGCCATCCAGGAACAGCCGCCGTTTTGAGGTCAGGTTTACCCCAGCTCAGTGGAGGGTTTGACTATGATTTTTCTGACCAGTGGAAAAGGCATCTGGCCAAATTATCCCATGGTAGAAAGTTGGTACTGCGAAATTTAGACGTTTTAGAAACACGTAGAAAGGTGTGTGAATGGTATTCCCCTCCCCTCTGGATCTGGTGAAGGAACCAGGAATACCTTCAAGGTATTCGTCTGAGGGGTACCGCTGATCAGGAGTATATTAAAGGTGCATCAGTGTCTGCAGGGACACCTTTTTCTACTGGGAAGGGCGCCCCAGCCGAAGAATCCGCGGAGGGTGGTTGAACTCGAGTGTCATGGGTAGGCAGGCGCTTTTCTTCTCAGAGTGACGCCATAAAAATGCAAGGGAGGGGAGGGGTGCACTTGAGCGTCCTTGATGGGCGTCGTATTTCAATAACCTCTGTAGTCATTCTCGCAGTTGTCCCGTCTGATCAACCAGTGGTTGCATTAAAAAGCAATACCAAGACAAGTTCTAGATCACAACGCTCGATATCTATCCACAGCAACCTGGAAGCTTATAAAATAAACCAAGGGCAAGTGACTCTCGGGGGCAGACGGGACAGGGTCCCCCTACTTCCCGTGTCACTTCGGTGGATATGGAGCACAGTAACGTGCCACCGGACCTGCCGATGTTGCAGTCCGCGTGTGTCAAGGCCGGTGGGCGGGGTCTATTGGGCTTGCGCATGCGCGGAACATATTTCCTTTGAGATAACTCAAGCTGCCGCCCCCAACCAATGATTCTACTAAACCTCCACCTCTGATTCATCCTCCTACCCTACGCTACTCACTCTCTTACACATCTTCTCTTCAACCGGAACCAGCTGATATCACCACACGGTGGCAGCCTGTCAAAATTCACTCTCACACACAAACACACCAACCAATTGATCTACCGCTATACCGCCTCTAACCAACAACTGAGCCACCGTTATGCCGCCCCATACAAACTGAGATACCGTTATGCCGCCCCTAACCAACTGAGCCACCGTTATGCCGCCCCTAACCAACAAATGAGCCACTGCTATGCCGCCCCTAACCAACTGAGTTACCGCTGCGTTAGTTAGTCATCAGGGCTTTAGGGCGCATCGACTACTTCGGTCACGTAGCGCCAAACCGCTGCGTTGGCTTGGCTGGTTAGAGCGCTGGCCTGCATTGGTCTCCTCCGTCCTGGCAAGACCTGGGCGGAGTCGCTTCACGCGCAGTCACATTTAGCCCGCGGCTGGGAGGGTCAGTTGGCAGCTGGCCTGATGAGGCCGGGGACGAGCTCCCGGGCGGCCGTGTCGGCACATCAGTGGCCCGTCAGCTCTCGGTAAAAATTCTGCCGTTGAGCCGGAATCCAGAGATCAGGTGGTGGGGTCCGGGGTTCACGCGACAAGCTCTGCTTAGCAGTAGGACCCTGCTCCGTAAAGGCACCACAGCAATACTTCTGACTATTTTTTGTATGTAGTATAGATCGGCGCGAATCCGACCAGCAGTGTCTTTGGTGATATTGACGCTGCATACATAATCATTATGGTGACATGCCACACCAATTTTTTATCCAAGTTGAATATGAAAATAAACCCGTCCAAAGCTGAGTAGAATTTGCAGATTGTCCCTCTCCCTGGGCTCAACACATTTCTCAACGGGTTCAAGGAACAACTTCGATTGTTCTGATTCAAGCTCAGTTTTTCTTCGACAAACTCGAGTTACCATACCAAAGTTAGCCGCCCCGGTAGCTCAGTCGGTAAGACCGCTGGCCTGCACTGGTCACCCCTGTCCTGGCAACACAGGGTTCGAGCCGCTTCACGCGCTCACATTTAGCCCCCGGCTGGGAGGGTCAGTTGGCAGCTGCCCGAAAAGGCCGGGGACGAGCTACCGGGCGGCCGTGTCGGTGCATTGGCGGCACGTTAAACTTTCGATCAAAATTCTGCCGTTGAACTGGAATTCATGGACCGGGTGGTGTGGCCAGGGTTCCCGCAACAAGCTCTGCTTAGCAATAGAGCCCTGGTTCCCAGAGTCACCCTAGCAACAACTAGGATTAAGTTTATTTATTTATTTTATTTAAAAAAAACTTTTGTCAGGTATGCACCCCTGCCCCCTACACACGCCAGGCAGAGTCTTCGTCCCGGCAGACCCCTCACGAGTACAATGCACGCATACACGTGCACACACACAGCCACACGCCGGGGCGCCAGCATGCGACGAGCCCCGCCCACCTGCCAAAGTCCCGGATACTGAACACGAGCAGACGCCCGCGCTGACGTGGCGGTCACACAGTCGCGACCTGTGACCTATGGCCTTTGCCACGTGGGACGTAACACAGGAGATGACGCGACCCATAGCCGTAACGCGACCTATGATCTGTGATGCTTGGGCCGTAACACAGCCGATGGTCCTTGGTCGGTGGCCTGCGACTGCAGACGCACCCAAGCTCCTCCTTCCCCTCAACCCCACCAACACCACTACCTCCACCTCTTCGCGAAAGAAACACTTTTCAGCTCGAAACGGATTAAAAACTGAACGCTTAGAACGTTAAAGTAAACAGCCGGAATACCGAGGGCGCGTTCCATTTGAAGTGCGGTTGGAAATGGTCTGATCATTTTCTAAGAAAATATTGAGCGAGCCGGTTCGTCGTCGTCGCCCTCCCATAAGCAATTCCTGAATGCGCTTGTTGCTGGTGCCCATGAGGAGTGACCTGCCACTGCCCCATCACTCCGTCATGTCGATCTGAGACGGCCACGAGCGTCGCTGAGGTCGAGTCTATTCGCCCCGAAGTATGGGTCCGCGTCGGTAACGTTTGCAGGGGACGAGTAGCCTAGGGGTAAGTTGCTCGTCTCACGATCGAAATGTTGTGGGTTCGAGTCTCACCTGTCGCTACTCTTCACCGCGACCAATCGGCGTGAGAGATTGGCGACGCTGCATGACTCAACTGTCAATGTGTCGTAAAACCAATAACCAACCAACGGTAACGTTTGCACATACGACCATATTGCGAGGTGTGCTAGCGTACAGATACAGTACAAACTGGCCGTCAAACTGGTACCTATTCCTGCGAGCATCACGTCAAAATGTCACCCCACACACGAGCCGACACTACACACAAACCGTGGTCACTGGGCACACAAACGGTGACCACTGCAACCACAGTGCCGACGAGTGATCACGTAACCACACACGATGTGGCCAATGTCGACCAATGCTCACCGTGTGACAGAGATCACGCAAGTTTCCCATCTTAGTGCTCTGCCTGATCAACTGCCACCGCCCCTCTGCCTTCTGCGCCGATAGTTCACTGTCCAGGCCCGACTTAATAAGCCAGATTGGAGGCCGTGCACTGTGACAGAAAATCATGCACGATAACAGCGGCCTGTCTCATTGCTAACCCTGACTGTCCCTAAAGGTTGACGATGACTTTTCTGAAGGCCGATGATGACTGCCCCTGAAGGGTTACGATATCTGTCACTGAAGGCTGGCGATGACTGCCCTTGAAGGCTGATACTGGGACGATTCAGCCATATTGTGGGTGATCGGTCGATGAAAAAGTTCTGCCGGCCGTCGGATTTGAACCGCCGACCTCACACATTTCTGCAAACATGTGAATCGTCAGTCAAGGCTCGTTTCCCTCCACGTAAAGCGTGTGTGCCGAACAGGTATGCTGCCGTGTCGAAGTGCGGCGGGCGACAGTGCGCTGCTGCACGCGCGTGCTGGCGCGGCGGCGGTTCCCGGGCGGTGCGGCGGCGCGGCGGCGCGTGTCGGCCGGTCACGGCTGAGTGTCCTGTTACTGCCGCCGCCGGCTACCCATGCGAACCCGAGAACCTCCGGCCACTGCTCTCTCTCTATCTCTCTCTCTCTGGGTGTCGCGAACTGCCCGCCACCGCTCTCCGAGTTCCGTGAGCTGCCCGTCACCCCCATGTGTACCGCGAGCTGCCCATCATCGCCCTCTGTGTACCGTGAGCTGCCTGTCACCGCTCTCTGTGTTTCAGAGCGGGTCAGGTTCCCCTGGCTCAAGCACAAGCGTTCCTCGTCCGAGCCGCCTGCTGAGGACGCGGACACCCCAAGGTGAGTGGTGGTGTGGCAGGACGTGTCACTGCCACCGAAGTGTAAATACTAGTGGGTAGGGTGTCTTTTCAACGCACCAGATTTTCCAGGTGACAAAATTAAAGTTCGAGTATTTCGGGTTGAGATCTGTGCGTTGCTCATCGCGGCATTGCTGTATGCACAGAAGTGCACAATGAGCCACATCCAGACCCGTCAGGGCAGATATACCGCTGATAGTGGATTTATGGGTGTATAAATAGGTAAATAACAGGTGATGATGTTTTGGAGTTCGCAAGATGTGCATGTTCAAGTATTCAGGCTGTAGCCGGCGCTGCTGAACGTTTTGGCGGCTTCATTGCGGTGGCCTTGGACTCCCCGTGCCGGTGTGCGTGCCAGCGTGGCGGCGTCAGCGGCGGCAGCGGCGGCGGCGGCAGCAGCTGGGCGCGGCGCGTGCCGCCGCACCTCGGGCCCCGTGTTTACCTGGAGACAGAGCCCCACCTCGCCCCCCGTATTTACCTGTAGACAGAGGTGCCGCCCCACCTCGGGACCCTGTGTTTACCTGGAGACCGATGGGCCGGCGCGCCGGTACCAACACCCAGTCCGCCTTCCAGCTTTGACCTGTTGCGGCCGCTTCCACATGCGGAGAGTCGCACTGCAGTTTCGTCATTCGAGTCCGTGGTGGCGACCCTTCGTGCCGCCATGCTTGTACCGCTGTGCTTTCGGTTCCCGATGTCAGTCGTGCTTCAATGGGCTCCCTTCTTCAATACAGAAACGGGTTCCAGTATAATGGAGATTCGCACTCTCTTCTTCAAAACAGAAACAGCAGTCCCTGGAGGACGGAGACTCGTACCCCTTCTTCAGTACAGAAACTGCAGTCCCCCCAGGATGAAGACTCGTACTATCTTCCTTAGTACATAAACAGCAGTACACAGAGGATGGAGACTCGTACTGTTTTCTTTAGTACGGCGGCATGAGTTCCCGGGTGCTGGAAGCTCGCGTTCTCTTCTTCATGACAGCGACACACGTCCACAGCTGATGGAGAATCCTAGTGGCCAGCTGTGCTCGGTGCTCGTCAATGGAGACTTTATCAAGGTCCCCTCCCCACCACCATCACCCACCCCCACCCACGGCGGTCGGCTGTTCTCGATGCTCGTCGACGGACAGTTCTCTCCAGGCCCCCCCCCCCCTCCACCCACCGACGGTGGCCGGTTGTGCCCGGCGCAGGCCCTGTGCCGTTTGGCAGTGGCACCCGACTCGCCGTGGCCGCGAATTGTTGATCGGCAGCCAAGGTGCCTCGCCCCCGAACGGCCGCCTGCCCGCCTGCCGGCTGTGTCAGGTTCTGGGTCAGCAGTCAGCCCGGCTGTGTCAGGTTCTGGATCAGTAGTCAGCCCGGCTGTGTCAGTTTCTGGGTCAGCAGTGGGCTCGCCGGGCAGCAGCGGGACAGCAGGACAGTGGCGGGACAGCAGGACAGTGGCGGAACAACAGGACAGTGGCGGGACAACAGGACAGTGGCGGGACATCAGGACATTGGCGAGACAGCAGGACAGTGGCAGGACAGCAGGGCAGTAGCGGGACAACAGGACAGTGGCGAGACACCAGGACAGTAGCGGGACAGCAGGACAGTGGCGGGACAGCAGGACAGTGGCGGGAGCGGGCAGCAAGACAGTGGCGGGACAACAGGACAGTGGCGGGACAGCAGGACAGTGGCAGGACACCAGGACAGTGGCGGGACGGCGGGCAGTGGCAGGAGCGGGACAGCAAGACAGTGGCAGGACAGTGGCAGGACAGCAGGACAGTGGCGGGACATCAGGACAGTGGCGGGACAGCAAGACAGTGGCGGGACAGCAGGACAGTGGCGGGACAGCAGGACAGTGGCGGGACAGCAGGACAGTGGCGGGACGGCAGGACAGTGGCAGGACAGTGGCGGGACAGCAGGACAGTGGCGGGACAGCAGGACAGTGGCGGGACAGCAGGACAGTGGCGGGACACAGGACATTGGCGGGACAGCAGGACAGCGGACAGTGGCAGTGGCACAGCAGGACAGTGGCGGGACATCAGGACAGTGGCGGGACAGCGGACAGTGGCGGGACAGCAGGACGTGGCGGGACAGCAGGACAGTGGCGGGACAGCAGGACAGTGGCGGGACGGCACGACAGTGGCGACAGTGGCGGGACGGCAGGACAGTGGCTGGACACAGGACAGTGGCGGGACATCAGGACATTGGCGGGACAGCAGGACAGCAGGACAGTGGCAGGACAGCAGGACAGTGCCGGGACATCAGGACAGTGGCGGGACAGTGGCAGGACAGTGGCGGGACAGCAGGACAGTGGCGGGACAGTAGGACAGTGGCGGGACAGCAGGACAGTGGCGGGACAGCAGGACAGTGGCGGGACAGCAGGACAGTGGCGGGACAGCAGGACAGTGGCGGGACAGCAGGACAGTGGCGGGACACCAGGACAGTGGCGGGACAGCAGGACAGTGGCGGGACAGCAAGACAGTGGCGGGACAACAGGACAGTGGCGGGACAACAGGACAGTGGCGGGACAGCAGGACAGTGGCGGGACAGTAGGACAGTGGCGGGACAGTAGGACAATAGAGGGACAGTGGCGGGACAGCAGGACAGTGGCGGGACACCGGGACAGTGGCGGGACACCGGGACAGTGGCGGGACGGCAGGACAGTGGCAGGACAGTCAGGACAGTGGCGGGACATCAGGACATTGGCGGGACAGCAGGACAGCAGACAGTGGCAGGACAGCAGGACAGTAGCGGGACAACAGGACAGTGGCGGGACACCAGGACAGTGGCGGGACAGCAGGACAGTGGCGGGACAGCAGGACAGTGGCGGGACAGCAGGACAGTGGCAGGACAGTAGGACAGTGGCGGCCGGACAGTGGCGGACAGTAGGACAGTGGCGGGACGGCAGGACAGTGGCGGGACAGCAGGACAGTGGCGGGACAGCAGGACAGTGGCGGGACAGCAGGACAGTGGCGGGACAGCAGGACAGTGGCGGGACAGAGGACAGTGGCGGGACAGCAGACAATGGGGGACAGTCCAGCAGACAGTGGCGGGACACCGGGACAGTGGCGGGACGGCAGGACAGTGGCGGGACAGGCAGGACAGTGGCAGCGGACAGCAGGACAGTGGCGGGACACCAGGACAGTGGCGGGACACCAGGACAGTGGCGGGACACCAGGACAGTGGCGGGACAGCAGGACAGTGGCGGGACAGCAGGACAGTGGCGGGACAGCAGGACAGTGGCAGGACAGCAGGACAGTGGCGGGACAGTGGCGGGACGGCAGGACAGTGGCGGGACAGCAGGACAGTGGCGGGACGGCAGGACAGTGGCGGAACAGTAGGACAATAGAGGGACAGTGGCGGGACAGCAGGACAGTGGCGGGAGCGGGACAGCAAGACAGTGGCGGGACAGCAGGACAGTGGCGGGACAGCAGGACAGTGGCGGGAGCGGGACAGCAAGACAGTGGCGGGACAGTAGGACAGTGGCGGGACAGTAGGACAGTGGCGGGACAGTGGCGGGACAGCAGGACAGTGGCGGGACAGCAGGACAGTGGCGGGACAGCAGGACAGTGGCGGGACAGCAGGACAGTGGCGGGACAGCAGGACAGTGGCGGGACAGCAGGACAGTGGCGGGACAGCAGGACAGTGGCGGGACACCAGGACAGTGGCGGGACAGCAGGACAGTGGCGGGACAGCAGGACAGTGGCGGGACAACAGGACAGTGGCGGGACGGCAGGACAGTGGCGGGACAGCAGGACAGTGGCGGGCGGCAGGACAGTGGCGGGACAGCAAGACAGTGGCGGGACAGCAGGACAGTGGCGACAGTGGCGGACGGCAGGACAGGGCGGCAGCACAGTGGCGGGACAGTGGCAGGACAGACAGTGGCGGGACAGCAGGACAGTGGCAGGAGCGGGAGAGGCTCCGCGGCGCTCGCCCGATGGCAGGAGGAATGCGCCGGCCGGGGGCGCGGCAGGCGGCAGAGTGCCATCGCCGGCCAGCTCTGCTGCGGCCAACAGCTGGTGAGCCCCAAACGAGCTGTTCTGGGCACCGCTACTCGCGTGACCGGCACACGGAAATTCCAGGCGGGTGCGCCTTCTCTTTACAACCTATGTTTAGCTGTGCCTTTGAAAACCAGGAGTTCGTCTACGCCAACCTACGTCGTCTCGGTATATGACGCGACCTGGGACCCCCCGGAGCCAAAGGGATCGAGACTTCTCCCCGGCTCTACCGGCTGAGGGGCACATTATAAAGCCGAAGAATGAAGATGCTTCGAACCGGCGGTGGTACTGTGACGTTTTGTAGTCCGAGGCCAGGGAGCACTCATTAAGCTAAAAATGGCATGCTGGCATGGTTGCCAGTCGCAATGCATGCATTTTAATGCAAGCTGCATTCCCCTGGCATCATTTTGCTGCGAGTTATGGGGAAAATGCGCCCCGAAAATGACTGTGTTTGCTTTAATTTAACCTGTGACCTTGATAACTTCTGGTTGTGACGATGGGATGGACGATGAGATCCTCCAGGAGGCACCTTTCATTGGACATTGAGGCTGCCCCCACTCCTGTGGGAAATTCTATTTGCGACGCCTCTGTGAACATTGAATTGCCAATATATGTTGATTTTCGGTTGCAATCATGCAAAACGTAAAAATGCATTGCACTTGAACATGGGGAGCGTGCTTCGCATTGATGCAGATGTCCACCCATTCCGCCAGGGCACCTGTGCTTAACCTGAGACCAGGAGATGCTGACGTTAGGAAAGATAATGCTGGTCGCTAAACATGAGACAAATTTCTGTTCATAAATTGCTAGCGAGGGCCAGCGGCGTGTAAGCTGAAACTACACAATATCCAGGACTCGAGTTATGCGAGGAAACCCAATCCATCGGTTGGTTATTGGTTTTGCGGCACATCGACCGTTAAGTCATATAGTGTCTCCAATCTCTCACGCCGATTGGTCGACAAAGAGTAGCGACAGGTGAGACTCGAACCCACAACCTTTTAGATTGTGAGACGAGCAACTCGCCCCTAGACTACTCATCCCCAAACCGAATCCATCGTCCGTCCGCGTACGTGCGCACAATGCCAGCGCCTGCACGCTGACCCAGCTGAGTCAGCGTGACCTCTGCCGTACTCGTGCAACAGCACGCAGCGTAGTTGGTCGGGTCAGACCGGTGGGCGTGTCCGCGTCGGTGGGCGTGCCGAGCGTCGGGACCTGAGCCCGGTCACGTGTCGGGTCAGGTTCGGCCCGGCCTGCTGACCCCGCTGCATACACCGGACCTATCAGCTACATCCCCTGCGGCGCTGTACCAGTATGGCACTGTGATGGTACGGTGGCAGCAAAATAATGGTGCAGCCTGTGAGACGTTGATAGTGGGCGGAGCTAGTGGTGGGCAGACTGCAGGTCGTGTGGCTGCACTCTGGGCTCGGCACTATTGTAGCTTGTGCATTGTGTTGACCCGCAAGGTGGATGGTGCGCTTGACTTTCGACTGGAAGGTCGTGGGTTCAAAGCTGACCAGCTGCCGGATTTTCGGGCCCACCCACGGGTGCGGTGGGCTGCATCGTCCATGTGAAATGGCTGGCACTATGACAAGTTATAGAATAGCGCAAATGACGTCTACGATAATCGAAGACGTTTCATTCCTACCCCGAACTTCGGCGGCTCTCTTCAACTTGTCATGGGCTGCACGCAGCGCGAAAGCTCGTGCTACTTCTGCCTCCACTGGCTGCAGTGGGGGACCGGTGAACGGCCGGCCTGCCGCAGGGCCGGACCGGTAACTGTGACGGTGGCACGCGAATCCACTCCCCCTCCCCTCCCCCACACACCTCAGACGTGGTCACGAGGCCACCGAGAGCCGACGACCGACTATTCCGGCCGGGCCTGTCTGTTCGTGTGTGTCAGACCTGGTACGATGTCGGTCTGCCACGCTCTCGACAGACTGCGGTCCGTCAGTCGGACCGGAGTCTGCCTCCGGCACGGTGACGCGACCGCCAGACACCAGCCGCACACCGGCTCAGGCGCCAGTCGCAGTGTCGTCCTGTTTTGTGTAATATTTTTAACCGCCAGCCGGCGACACCAGCCAGCGGAGCCGGCTGGGTTGGCGGCCAGACCCGGCCGGCGACCGCCGCGCCGTCGCGCTGCCAAATCCGGCAGCCGCCGGCGGCGCGGCCCTGCTGACCCTGTGACCCGGACCGCCGGCGGCGCGGCCCTGCCGACCCGGTGACCCGGACCGCCGGCGGCGCGGCTCTGCTGACCCGGTGACCCGGACCGCCGTCTGTCGTCCTCTCCGGCCCAAGAGATTGCCTGTATTTTTTCATGGAGTATTCAGGGGACGGATAGTCTATGGGTAAGTTGTCCTCACAATCGAAAGGTTGTGGGTTCAAGTCTCACCTGTCGCTACTCTTCGCTCGCGACCAATCGGCGTGAGAGGTTGGCGGCGCTGCATAACTCAACGGTCGATGTGTCGTAAAATCAATAACCAATCCTCCCCGGCCCGAGATACACCACGTATGCCCTCCACGCTGAGCCTCGTGCCCTCTTCTCCGTCTGCACACCAAGACGTCTGCCTTCACCCTCCTCACGGAAGCCCACCTCCTACTCCGCCCAGCCACTCGTCATTCCGATCAGTTTCTCCATGCTTGCCTTGAGAACCTTGCTCTCTCTTCCTTCTCTCTCCACTCTCCTCTCTCGTCTCCCTTTCTCTCTCCTCTCTTTTCTCCTTCCTCTCCTTTCCTCTCTCCTCTCTTCTTTCCTTCCTCCTCTCCTCTCTCCCCTCTTTTCTCTCCTTTCTCCTCTCCTCTCCCCTCTCTCTTCTCTCATCTCTCATCTCTCCTCTCTCCTCTCTCACCATCTCTCGCTCCTGGTATGGTGAAACGCCATACCAGAGCGACTTTACTCTCAAGTACAAAAGTGCCGTAGGGTTTATGTGTCACATCCCATATGGTCGGTTCTATTTCCTTCGCCCCACTGGGGGTGTGGGTGGGGGAGCAGTCTGACCGCCATCCCGCCGATGTTTTCGGTAACTGGAGAACGCGCAACGATGTCAATTTGAGACTTTCAGTGCCTACTCGCACATGGATTCCCCAGCGTGTGACCCAAAACAACAGTTTGGCCCACAATAGTGCAGCTGGGTCTGGCGTGACAACGTCACAGAAACGTCATCTCCGGCAATTTTTGAACGAAATGGTCGGGTGTACAGGAAAACATGAATATCGGATGGTAGTCCGTTGGACGGACTGGTGTGGCGCCCCCTGGGACGGCGACACTGTTCTGGTGTGGCGCCCCCTGGGATAGCGACACTGTTCTAGTGTGGCGCCCCCTGGGATAGCGACACTGTGCTAGTGTGGCGCCCCCTGGGACGGTGACACTGTGCTAGTGTGGCGCCCCTGTGGATAGCGACACTGTCTAGTGTGGCGCCCCCTGGGACGGCGACACTGTCTGAGTGTGGCGCCCCCTGGGACGGTGACACTGTGCTAGTGTGGCGCCCCCTGGGACGGCGACACTGTCTAGTGTGGCGCCCCCTGGGACGGCGACACTGTGCAGTGTGGCGCCCCTGTGATAGCGACACTGTGCTAGTGTGCGCCACCTGGGATAGCGACACTGTGCTAGTGTGGCGCCCCCTGGGACGGCGACACTGTGCTAGTGTGGCGCCCCCTTGGACGGCGACACTGTGCTAGTGTGGCCCCCTGGGACAGCGACACTGTGCTGTGTGGCGCCCCCTGGGATAGCGACACTGTGCTAGTGTGGCGCCCCCGGAATAGCGACACTGTGCTAGTGTGGCGCCCCCTGGGACGGTGACACTGTTCTGGTGTGGCGCCCCCTGGGATAGCGACACTGTGCTAGTGTGGCGCCCCCTGGGATAGCGACACTGTGCTAGTGTGGCGCCCCCTGGGATAGCGACACTGTGCTAGTGTGGCGCCCCCTGGGATAGCGACACTGTGCTAGTGTGGCGCCCCCTGGGACGGTGACACTGTGCTAGTGTGGCGCCCCCTGGGATAGCGACACTGTGCTAGTGTGGCGCCCCCTGGGATAGCGACACTGTGCTAGTGTGGCGCCCCCTGGGACGTCCACAATACACTGGCGGGTGTGTGGTGTGGCGCTCCCTCCCCCACCTGTGACGGCGACACTGCACTGGTGTGGCGCCCCTCCCCCCCCCCTGGGACGGCGACACTGTACTGGTGTGGCGCCCCCTGGGACGGCGACACTACACTGGCGGGTGCGGGTTTTCCCGCTGTGGCTCGCGTGCTCGTACATCGTTCCACTGCACTGCGGGCGGTGAAACACGTGTTGCGCAGAGACAGAGAAGCAGAGAGGAATATAGACAAAGAGGCAGATGGACAGAAAGACAGAAGGGCAGATAGACAGAAAGACAAAAAGGCAGATAGACAGAAAGACAGAAAGGCAGATATACGGATAGACAGAGGGGACGCAGAAAGGCACACAGACATATATTGGAAGAGACAGAGATGCAGAGACAAATGGACACAGAGGCAGATAGACAGACAGACAGACAGACAGACAGACAGACGGACAGACAGGAAGACGGTGTGGACCGTTTCGCGCAGTGCTGTGACCCACTCTCCACACCCAGCGATCGATCTGACCGCGCTGGGAGCCGCACAGTGTCCGGCGGCGGTGGGCGAAAGCGGCGCCGGCCGGCCGGAGGCGCGTGCGGCGGTCGCAGGCTCGCGTCCGCGCACGAGCGCTCTGAGGGGGCCCGCCGGCGCCGGCCGGCGGTCGTGTCCACGGCAGCCCCGTGTGCCGGTGCGGCCCCGTGTGTATGCGTGTCGCAGAACGTCGACGGAACGTCCAACTGTGCCCGAGTCGTCGGCGACCAACTGCTGTCTGCCCTTCCAATGAGAGGCCGGGGAAACCTGCAGGCCTGGCGGATAGGTGGCGATGCTTTAACTTCCGGACACAGCCCATTATATGGCCTGATAATCGGTGGGCAGGATGAGTGGAGACAAAGTTTGTCCTCTTGCAGAGTCCGGCAATTAGATCCAATAAATTGGAAAATCGGCACTTATTCATTGTATCAAAGTGATTTTCCAACCTAAGAATAACTATATACACTTGGATCAACTTCTGTGGCATCTCTGGAACTATTTCTGGGATCACTTATTGAGTCTCCTCTTTAGCTGAAGATCTGTCTTGGTCTGCCTTCCTCCCTGGTGCACCTCCTGCTCGATGACCCCCCCCCCCACCATCCCCCACGGGTCCTCAATAGGCCACAGCTGAGTGACAGGGTGGATTCGTATCGCGTGCTACTGCAGGAACGTTCGTCTCCTCCGGAAGTTCCGGGGATTCTCTGGCGTAATGAGCACTTGTTGATCTGGCCAGAACACTACGCTCCGATCTGGGTACTCTTCCGCCATAAACGGGAACAGAGCATGCTGCAGGCACTTCTGGCTGCACACATGTTCGCCCACATTACTCGTACCAGGTAGGATTACGGGCCGAGTTAGCCCCCTCGAGCTCATGGTAAGCCAGACGACATGTTACGTGGAAACTTGCTCTCTGCCCTAAACTCGTTGTGAGAAAGAACGTCTTCACCGGCGATCATGTCTCGGAGGGCTTGTTTATGGTGTCAGAGTGACCACAGACTGGTCGTAGACCAATGATAACCAAAGGTCGTAGACCTCTTCTTTCAAGGTTAAAGTGTATGTGTGAGTCGGAAATACTGGGCCCTTCTGGAATGTACGCTCCAGAGAGCAAAGGTAGTTGCATAGTCAATTATTGTACGCTGCTGCCCGGCCGACCTGCTGGCTCACGTGGAAGGGAGCCGTGTGGTGACCGGTCAAGGTCGTTCGTTCGACCTTGCCGCTATGTACAAGAAAGGCTTACGTGCCCAGTCGGCCTCTCTCCGGAGAGGGCATCCGACGCTGGCATTTCCTGGCATTTCAAACGCCGCTCCTGCACCTCCTGTGCCGTCTCCTGTCTCCTGCCTCGCACCTGGACGTGGGCCGTCACCACGGCTCCTGCCCCATAGTGAAACTCGATCAGGCCGGCTGCCAAACAGGAAGAGCTTTTGATTCACAGCGGTGGTGTCCTATTGCGTCAGCCGGGGTCCGTGCGATCGAAGGTTTACGGGTGCGCGGAATGTTTACCTTACAGTTGTTGTGAAACAGCAGTCACGTGCTCAATGATGCGCCCCGCCCTGTTTTCGAATGGAGGAAGAAGTATGCCCATCATGCCCCCATACAGTATGCATGCCACACATGCTGCGTTTGCTCAGCGGGCGGCGAGCGGTGAGTTCGTGCTGGTGAAGCGGACCGATTGCATCAGCCGGAATTCCTCGGCAGTTAGACACGCACGCAGTAATCCCCTGCCCCAGGACGGTAATGTAGGTGGATGAGTTGTCCTCCGGAGGACGTGGTCTGACTCAGTGCTGTCAGTAGCCGCCCATAACACGTGTGCGCTGCCAGCTGGCGGTGTGGGGCCCCGTCGCGGCAGACTGCAAACACATACACACACAGGCACCGCTCGTGTGCCCTCACACCGCGTAGAGGTCGGTGATGCACGGTCATTGAGGAACGGGGGGGGGGGGGGGCGCCGCACTGAAACAGCGCCCGCGCACGTGGCATACACCGATTGCCGCGTTGTTCCCCACACACCCGGATTCGTCACGTACTCGATCCGTTTGTACACGCTCTGGTTATAGTTGCTGCGGTTTTGCCTCCCGGTTTGTTGTATTGCCTTGGCTGCCGTTGAGCCTGTTATTACACGTTTGAAAAGAAACATAATATAATGACAATCCTACCTTCAAGAAGAATATATGCATCATCAGAATATGCCCAGTACGTTGGGTGCATGTAGGTGTCAGCAGCTGTAAGCTTCGGCAGGTGGGTGTGCCGAGCACGTTGCAAATGCTGGCAGCAGATTCACGTAATCCGCTACTGTTTGACATCAGTGTCAGTTGGCTTTCGTCTTCAGGTTGGCAGTCGGGATCCTTGGCACATTAGGTCCGAAACATTACGTCATGGACCTAATGCTAAATTCTCATTAGGGGATCTCGACTGTCCACTGCCGCCCTCGGAGTACACGCTCGCGGTGGGTGGCAACACAGGGAATGCACCGTTTTCCTACCGAACAATTTGCTCCCATGGGCGCTAAATGACCCAGTAGTCGGCGCGCCCTCAAACCCAAATAATCAATCAAAATCAATTTACTCCCACATCAAGACACCGGGCGAACACAGACACTAGGACACCTCTGACCTCCTGCCACACTGGGGTGTCGTGAGCCGTGCTCCCTGCCCCACTGGTGACGTGAGGTCAGGTCGGACAGTGCGGCCGGCTGTCGCCGAAACGCGCCACCAGCGACGAGAAGAAAGCGACGGGCGGGTCTGGCCGGCCGGTGAAACTGACGGACGGGCTGCAGTCTGACCAGTCGCAGTCGCCACGGCGGAGCGGACCGACACTCCGGCCCCGGCTGTAGTCCAGCGGCCGACATTCCGGCCCCGTCTGTAGTCCAGCTGCGGCCCCAGCTGCCGCCACTCCGGCCCCGTCTGCAGTCCAGCGGACCGCCACTCCCGTCCACCTGCGGTCCCAGCTGCCGCCACTCCGGCCCCAGCGGCCGCCACTCCGGCCCCAGCGGCCGCCACTCCGGCCCCAGCTGTAGCCTCAGCGGCCGCCCACAGCCCGTGGACCCGCCCACAGTCCGACGTGTGACGTGACGTGTGACACTGCCGGAGCCCAGACGTGGCCGCGGCGCGAGTACGGCCGTTTATCGACCGCCGCCCGGCCGACGGTGGTGAATCAGCGGACAGAGGTGGGCAGTCGTCCCTGATTGGGCCGCACGGCACTCACCTGCCAGTGTGTCGGCGGCCGGGCTGTGTGCGGGTCGCCTCGGTCGGTTGCGCTGCCGCCGCCGTCGTGGCCGAGTCCCACCGATACACTGACTGACTGCGTGACCGTCCGGCCGGGCTGCCTCGGCACATCCTCCGCCCGCGGTGAAAGGCTGACCGCCGCCGCCGCCGCCGCCGCCGCGCCGACCCCAGGTGAGCGCCGCTGAATAACGGGGGACGGGCAGCGGAGGGGGTCGGCGAAGGACGTCTGGTGGAGCAGCGGTGGCGCTGTTTGTGGTCGCCGGCGGCCGTGGGAGGTGTGTTGAGACGCGGCGCCGTGCAGTTTCCGCGTGGCCCCGGCGCCGCTCGCCGGCCGACGGTGAGGCAGAGACGGTGACACCGTCCTGTCGGTGGTGGTCGGCACGTGCCGAGATCGGCCGCGGTGGACACGCCTCGGCACGCGGCTCTGGCTGCTGATGGTCCGACCGCGGCACCGTTATCTGCCGATAGGAGTGCGTCCGTGACGGTAGCGGGCGTCTCGCTACACCGTTATCTGCCGATTCTGGTGCGTCGGAGACATCGGCGACGGTAGCGGGAGTCCCACCGCACCGTTGTCAACCGATACTGGTGCGTCAGTGACAGCGGTGCTGTCGGTGACGGTAGCGGGCGTCTCGCTGCGCCGTTATCTGCCGATATTAGTGCATCGGCGACGTCCGTGACGGTAGTGGGCGTCTCGCTGCGCCGTTATCTGCCGATATTAGTGCATCAGTGCTGTCGGTGACGGTAGCGGGCGTCTCGCTGCGCCGTTATCTGCCGATATTAGTGCATCGGCGACGTCCGTGACGGTAGTGGGCGTCTCACTGCGCCGTTCTCTGCCGATATTAGTGCATCGGCGACGTCCGTGACGGTAGTGGGCGTCTCGCTGCGCCGTTATCTGCCGATATTAGTGCATCGGCGACGTCCGTGGCGGTAGTGGGCGTTTCACTGCGCCGTTATTTGCCGATATTAGTGCATCGGTGACGTCCGCAACGTCGGTGACGGTAGCGGCCAGCTGTCGTCGCGACTGTGGAGTGCGGCCGCGCGCTGGCCGGGTCACCTGTCCACGCTGTCACTGGTCACCGGCGTCGGCGGACGGCGATCTGTTGTCAGGTGGGGGACGGGTCCGGAGGGGGGGCGGACGGTGGCCTGCTGTCAGATGGGAACGGCTCCGGATATGGGTGGGGGGGGGGGGGACTTTGTGGAGTTACGCTGAGGCCGCCATGAAGGCCGCAAAACTACTACTAAAAAAACACACGTACACACACTGCAGGCGGCGATATGAGCACAGACGAGTTCGCCAGTGGCTTGCTGGAGCTGCGCACCGCCGTACTGACGTCCGCTCGACAGCCCGTGTTCTGTTTGGCCCGGTAGTGGGCCGGTCCCGCCAGTCGTCCCCGCCCACCGCCGGGCAGCTACAGGCAGCTACAGCCGACGACACCGACACTGGGGCCGTGTCCACGCGGCAGAACGCACAGGAGCGGTACGACCGAGCCACCAGGTCGCTGCTAACTCTCGGTATCGGTGTGCACGTGTGCGTAAAACTGTTGGGTTTGCCGAGCCCGTGACCATCCTTGATGTTCCTCGCCGCAGCCAGCGACGACGACGATGGCCGTCTGACCGACTGACCGTCACCACAAGATCGGTCAGATATTGAAGGTCGATGTCAACCCCCCCCCCCCCCCCACAGTGTCGGTATCGCACGATACCGAAACTGCTGAGTCGAGAAACCATGGGGGAAGGGGAGGGGAATGGAGTTGCGTGACTGTGTGGAGACGTGTGCGATGGCCCGCCAGATGGGTCGCATCTGTCGGCGGACCCGTGTCGGCCGGCTGTCGCGCCTGCCGCCCCGGCAGTCTTCGCACGCGCGTCAGTGAACACAGACCGAGACGGAGTGCCCGGTGTCAGTGACGATGTGACAGGTGGACGGTGACCTGCTGTCAGGTGGGAACGGCTCCAGAGGGGGGGGGCGTAACCTAGTGTCAGGCGGGGACGCCTCCGGAGGAGAACGCTAACCTGTGTCGGGTGGCGAGGGGACAGCTGCGGTGAGGGGAGGGTGGCCGGCTGTCAGGTGGGAACGGCTCCAGAGGGGGGGGTAACCTAGTGTCAGGCGGGGACGCCTCCGGAGAACGCTAACCTGTGTCGGGTGGCGAGGGGACAGCTGCGGAGAGGGTGGCCGGCTGTCAGGTGGGAACGGCTCCAGAGGTGGGGGCGTAACCTAGTGTCAGGCGGGGACGCCTCCGGAGGAGAACGCTAACCTGTGTCGGGTGGCGAGGGGACAGCTGCGGTGAGGGGAGGGTGGCCGGCTGTCAGGTCAGCTGTCGGCACGGCCGAGCTCCCGGCAGGCCGGCGGTGGCGGACGCGACACTGCATCACCACCCACCAAACGGCAGACCGTTCCTCGACCTGCGCCGGACGCCGGCCGTCGGTGACGTCCGCCGACCTGTTTGTCTGCCTGTTTGCCCCGTCTGCTGTTCCCCTGTTTGTCGCAATTTGCTGTCCCTTGCTTGTCCCCCGTCTGCCTGTTTGTCCCGTCTGCTGTTCCCCTGTTTGTCGCAATTTGCTGTCCCCTGTTTGTCCTCCGTCTGCCTGTTTGTCCCGTCTGCTGTTCCCCTGTTTGTCGCAATTTGCTGTCCCTTGTTTGTCCCCCGTCTGCCTGTTTGTCCCGTCTGCTGTCCTGTGTGTCAAAATTTGCTGTCCCCCTGCTTGTCCCGTCTGCTGTCCGCCTGTTTGTCCCGTCTGCTGTCCCCCTGTTTGTCCCGTCTGCTGTCCCCCTGTTTGTCCCGTCTGCTGTCCGCCTGTTTGTCCCATCTGCTGTCCCCCTGTTTGTCCGTTGCGTCCCCTGTTTGCCCAATCTGCTGTCCCCCTGTTTGTCACGTATGCTGTCCCCCCCTGTTTGTCCCGTCTGCTGTCCCCCTGTTTGTCCCGTCTGTTGTCCCCCTGTTTGTCCCGTCTGCTGTCCCCCTGTTTGTCCCGTCTGCTGTCCCCCTGTTTGTCCCGTCTGCTGTCCCCCTGTTTGTCACGTCTGCTGTCCCCCTGTTTGTCCCGTCTGCTGTCCCCCTGTTTGTCCCGTCTGCTGTCCCCCTGTTTGTCCCGTCTGCTGTCCCCCTGTTTGTCCCGTCTGCTGTCCCCCTGTTTGTCCCGTCTGCTGTCCCCCTGTTTGTCCCGTCTGCTGTCCCCTTGTTTGTCACGTCTGCTGTCCCATTGTTTGTCCCGTCTGCTGTCCGCCTGTTTGTCACGTCTACTGTCCCCCTGTTTGTCACGTCTGCTGTCCCCCTGTTTGTCCCGTCTGCTGTCCCCCTGTTTGTCCCGTCTGCTGTCCCCCTGTTTGTCACGTCTGCTGTCCCCCTGTTTGTCCCGTCTGCTGTCCCCCTGTTTGTCCCGTCTGCTGTCCCCCTGTTTGTCCCCCCTCCGCCTGTTTGCCTGCCGGCCGATCCCTACCCGTCCGACCCGGCGTGTGTTCCCTCTGAGGCTCGGCGGCCTCGACGTCGTCGTTATCGCCACCGTTGTGGTGACCTTCGAGTGGCGACGTGCACGCGCACGCTCACGTCCGCGGCTGGGACAGCTGGTGGTCGCCGGCCCATCACACGCACAAACTTGTTTGATGTTTGTCCGGCAGCCGGCCTGGCCGGGCGCCCACGCTCGGCTCCGTAACAGATGGGGACGGCCGCCCCGCCCCATCGGTCGTCCAGGGCACAGCACAATCACAGTCGACTGGTGCAGCGTAAACGCCCGCGTGGGTGTCCTGGGGCCGACTGCAGTGATACACGCGCGGGCTGTAGGGTGTCCCCGTGTCGGGAGTGGGACGCAGCAGTAAATATCCGTATCGCGGGGGGCGGGGGAGGGGGTGCAGCAGTGAGTTTCCGTGTCGGGGTGGGACGCTGCAGTGAGTCGCTCATGACAGCCCCTTGTGGCCCCGGGGAATGTAAGATTGTATTCGTATGGTTGGCCACATACTGCAGTGGGCGGATCCTCACACACTGCCGTGCCTCTCAAGCTCACAGTACGGTACATGGACTGGGTGACGCGCGTTACATCCGACATCGTCGCTCTCTAGCGAACTTGTTGTCAAGGCCGCTCCTCGGTGAGTGTGCTGGCGACTCTTCACCCCCCCCCCCCGGCGTGATGCGCTCATGCTGTAGCGTCCTCTGGGTGTGGAGACATGCGCCAATGTGCACTGGCAGTGATTTCGAAACAGCCAGGTTGGTGAACGTGCGGTGCAGAGTTTTCGGCGAGTCAGAGCCGATAGCTGCCCACAGGTTTGGTGCAGGCCGCGGTGGTTAAGCGATGGCCGGTGGGCTGTGTGGCACCGTCATCGGCGGCAACGTGAACAGCAGCGACACGATCACAAGTGAAGAGGAGGTTGAAGACGAGTAGCACGATCACAAGTGAATAGGGCGAGTTCAGCGACACGATCTCTGGCGACGGGATCGTCTGATCGGCCGTGGTGCAGCGGGCGCCCGCCGACTGCGACGGCCCCGCGCCGGCGGACCAGACGGCGGCCCCGTGCAGCCGGTGGGGCGCGGTCTCGCCCGATGGGCCGGCGACCACAGCCACGGCCCGGCCTGACGGGGGCCCGTGGGGCGCTGCTCTGTCCTGCGTCTGCTCCTCTGTCTGGCGTCTGCTGCTCTGTCCGGCGCGCTCTCTGTCCGCGCCTGCCGTCGCGCCTGTCCTGCGTCGCTGCGTCGCCTCTGTCCTGCGTCTGCTGCTCTGTCTGGCGTCTGCTGCTCTGTCCTGCGTCTGCTGCTCTGTCCTGCGTCTGCTGCTCTGTCGGCGTCGCCTCTCGCGCCTTGCGTCTGCCCCGTCGCGTGCGCTCCTGCGTCTGCTCCTCTGTCCTGCGTCTGCTCCTCTGTCCTGCGTCTGCTCCTCTGTCCTGCGTCTGCTCTCTGTCCTGCGTCTGCTCCTCTGTCTGGCGTCTGCTGCTCTGTCCTGCGTCTGCTCCTCTGTCTGGCGTCTGCTGCTCTGTCCTGCGTCTGCTCCTCTGTCCTGCGTCTGCTCCTCTGTCCGGCGCCCACTGCTCTGTCCTGAGCCCACTGCTCAGCCCGGCGCCGCGGTGGTGGTCGCGAGCCCACCGTTCTGCCCACTGCTCAGCCCGGCGCCGCGGTGGTGGTCGCGAGCCGACCGACCTTGGCCGAGAGCGAAAGGCCTGTCGGCAGCGTGTTTCCCCGGTCGTCGTCGGAGGCTTTTGACCGCGCCGAAGGCCGTGCTGTGGCCAGCCGTTGTTGATCCGCCGACAGGGGGTGCGCCGGCTTCGCGCCGGACCGGGTGACGTTTGGCAGAGATGGGAGACAAAGGCGGGGGAATCAGCACAGCGCAATGCCCGTCGGACGAGCTGCCGTATATAAGCCTCAGTGTTTCGAATTCACATGAGTCACTCGCCCCCAAGTTGATCAGATTGTTTTTAATAGTTTGTTGCATTCCAGGTTCCCATATCAGATGTGATGTGAATACTCACAGCCAGGTTTTCACAATTGATGTTGTGTGATGATGTTGCGTGATGTGAACACTCGCATTCAGATCTTTATAATGGATGGTGCTTGATGTAAACACTCACATTCATATCTTCACAATGGATGGTACTTGATGCAAGCACTTGCATCCAGGTGTTCACACTTGATGACATGTACAAGTGTTTCATTTTCGAAACCCTCGGCCATCGCTGCGTTTTTGTACGTTGTGAGACTTCCTGCCAGCTGGTGTTGAGCCTCGCTTTCAAGGTCCCAATCCGTGTTGTATAATTTGCTGTCAAGTGCTTATCTGAGTGCAAGGACCTTGTGCGATACTTGAAGCACCTCCTTTATATTTACACACATTCAAAAGCTATATCCTACGTAGTTTCATAGGGATGGGAATGGTCCGTTGCGGTAGTAAGGGTGTCTATCTCCGCCTTTCTCCCAATACAAATATGGCATCAGAAATTTGCGAACCATGCCTGCCCATGCAATGTCGGATCCTACCGACGTGATTGGCTGGGTCCGCCACTGTACTTTCACTTGTCTGGGCATGTAGACGCTCATGTAGGCCAATGCTAACCCACGTCTTGTGCATACATGAAAATGTGGCATTAATCAAGTAGCACATGTGGTGAGTTTTTTTTTGTGTGTGTGAAATCTTGGTGCACAATCATCCAGGGAAGTTCTACTTTTCGAACATTTTTCCCCGCCGTGTCGTAAAATTTGATTAAGGATCGAGTGATCCTAAGTGGTAATTGAATGGTATGCGGGGTCTGATTATGTAGTCTGTCAATAGTATAGGGCGATCATTGAGAAGGGAAAAGCAGACGAATATCACAGATCTATGTGACGTAGTATTATGAATCAAAAGACATATATGAAGCACGTTTGTTGCACATTTGACGTTGAGCACGCTTGATACCCATCTTCTATGCTGGTTTTCTAGAGGAGGTACTGGAATAGGCACCCTTCAGAGACCTGCACAGCCCCGCTCTGCGCCACATGCGTGTGGCTATCTCTTCGTCCGTGTTCCGAGCAAAATCCTCCACCTTTGTCTTCAACCGGACGATTATATCAGGCTCACATCTTAGGGCGTGATTCCATTCAGACTCACTACGATTCTATGAGGCCACATCTTAGCACGTGCGCCATGGCCTGAGGTTATGGGCGCTGTGTGACCAACGCAGTCGATGCGCCCGTAAACCCACATAACCAACCAACCGTGGCCTGGGACAAGCTGAAGTCCAGGCAGGAGAGGTCTGACCTGTACGAGGAGGGTCGGTGATCCCTTTGAGGGAGATGATCCTCTCACGAGACTTGGAGGGTAGGAATTATATGACTGGACGTACTTCAGGACAACACAACTGGACCGCTCCTTGGTGAATGGGCACTTGTGGTTAAAACGCCGACACGGACCTGAGCAGGATACATTGGGAACCTGAAAACAAATGCAGGTGCTAATTAAATTGAGATAAAACAAATGTTCTGATGATATCAGTACAACGCAGCATCCAAATGTTAAACCAGCTGAGTTGTCATGCCCGCCTCATATCCATCGATCTACACGTCCAAATGATCGCGCTGTGTGCAACCTTTTCTTGCCGTGGGTTGTACCAGTATGGACTTTTTGCCAACTATTTCGTATGCATGTTGTGAGTTTGGTGCATCCATGTTCAGTTCGTCCCTTACCTTTGTGGTAGCACAAGTATTTCATGAGCTATTGAAGTTAACGTGGTTGCACGTCAATGTATTGTGGTCGATGCTTGTGTCAGGCTAGTTCGCGACTGGCGATCGTCCAGCCAGTTCAGCAGGACCTCAACTACAGAGGTGCCAAGTATTCTCGACCCAGTCCTGGTCCGTTGTGGATGTTTCTATCGTGCTTTCGGCTCTGGACTTCGGGGAACAACAGATGCTCCGTTGTTCCCCGACGTCTGCGGCCGTGGATACGTGAGCTGACGTCAGCATAATCTCAAGTGCAGAGGTGTGGGGGATCCCGGGACTGTGCCGGCGGCACATGTCTGCCGGGGCGCCGTTTCTGTTCTGCCGGCTCGGTGTTGGCTCGGGGGGCAGGCCCTGTGGCGACACTGGGAAAATTTGCCTTATTGTCCTGGGAGAAGACACTCTGGTGACTCTGGGTAAATTTGCCTTATTGTCCTGGGAGATGTCCCTCCGACGACACTGGGGAAGTGTACTCCGGTGTCCCGGGGCAGACTCTCTGGTGGCGCTGCGGAGATTTTCCCCCAAGCAGGCACCACGGCCACCTCGGACTGCAATGCGTTCAAATTCACGAGCTAACTTACTCAAAATATCTGACTGGACAGGCTCTTCCATCCGTACGTTCTTCTCTTGTCATTTGCATTCCCATTGACCTGCTGTGGACCTTATATGAATCCTTTCAATTCAATGTTCTTTCAAATGCTTTCTGGGTACTATTGCAATACTCAAATATATTTAGGAATTCTATTTATGCTTTTGTGCAACATGTGCCATATGTATTCGAATATTTATTGGGAAGAATTGGAAACGTATTTATTGGTAAAATTTCCACACGCATTATTGATGAAATTTGAACTGGTATTTATTGGTGAAATTTGAAAACGTTTTACTGACATCTGAGATACAACTGAAAGTGAATGTGGAAATCGGACTGTCGCTGTGCACTGAGGCTGAGATAGCCCGACCCTGCAGCATCCACTGCAGCCGCCGTCCGCAGTGACGCCGACACCCGTCGTGTCACTGACACCTGTCGTACCCCTGACTCCCGTCGTACCGCTGACACCCGCCGTGTCGCTGACACCCGTCGTGTCTGTCCGTTGCAGCGTTGCCGAGGCCGAGGCTGAGGAGGCGCGCGGCTCGACGCCCAGTTTCCGGCCGGCGCGCAGCGTCAGCCAGGAGGCGGTGGGCCTCAGCCGGCGGCCGAGCGTCGCCGAACGCTGGACCGACTCACTGCGCAAGTCGCGCGACCGCCTGCGCCAGCGCTTCTCGCAGCGCGACGACCGGCGGCCGCCGAGCGAGCCGCCGAGCGAGCCGCCGAGCGAGCCGCCGAGCGAGTCGCCGAACGAGCCAGCCGGCGTCGAGGCGGGCACGGGCTCCGGCTCGCGCCGCCGCAGCCGGCGCGATGACTTCCTGCAGCCGGTGCGCAAGTTCGGCCGCGTAGCCAGTCGCAGCGCCGTCGGCAAGCCGGTGGTGCGCTTCGCGCGCACGTGCCGCCGCGACGTGCCCAAGCCGTACCGCTTCCTGCGCGACAAGTTCGAATCGCTGAGCCCGGCGTCGCGGGCGCGCGGCAGCTCGCCGCGGCCGCGCTCCCTGTCGCCGGCCAACGGCAACGGCAACGCCAACGGCGACGGCGACGACGAGATCGAGTTCGCCTTCGGCGCCGCGCGTCAGCAGGAGGAGCACATCTACGACCCGGTCGGCGAGCCGGTCAGCGCGGCGTCCGCCCGCGAGACGACCGTCGACGTCGACGGCGGCGACGAGTTCGGCCGGTTGGCGCGCGTCGGCCGGGCTCAGCCGGACAAGGGTGAGGCAGCCGGACAGAGCGCCGCCGCCGAGCCCGCGCCGGGGGTGGTCGAGTCGCCGACGCCGGCGCCGACGCCCGAGCCGTGTCTCAAGGACACCAGCCGGCCCAGCTCGCGCTCCTCGCGCACCGAGGACTTCCCCAAGTCGGTGCGCTTCGGCAAGAAGCGGGTGTCGAGCGAAAGCGACAGCGCGGGCGTCCGCTTCAAGCCGCTGTCGACGTCGTCCAGCCGGGACGAAGACGTCGGCAGCTGCCACGGCCTGCAGCGCGTGCGCGTGCAGCTCAAGGACGACGTGTCCGGCCTGAATTTGGCCAGCAAGTTCGTGCAGCCGGCGCCGAGCGCGGCCGACCTGCCGCCGATCGAGATCCGCCAGCTGGAGGAGCCGCCGCGCGTGCTGCGTCCACGACCGGTCGAGACTCCGGAGCCCGTCCCGGCGGCGCCGGCCGTGTGCCAGCCGCTTCCGCCGGTGTCACAGCCACAGCCGGTGTCCCAGCTGCCGCCAGTGTTCCAGGCTCCACCGCCGCCGCCCCCGTCGCCACCACCGCCGCCGTCGGACTCGCCGGTTATCGCTCCGGCATCCGACTGCCGGCCGCCGCGACCACCGCAGCCGGCGCCGGAGACTCTGGAGCGCCGCCGGAGGCCGCTGCAGGCTATCGACGCCAACGTGCAGCGGATCGAGCCGCAGCAGGAGAAGCGGGCGCCGCCGCAGCTGCCGCGGCCGCCGCGCGAGCCGTACCAGTCGAAGGTGCGTGAATTCGCCGAGAGCCGGCGCGCGCTGACGCTCAAGCCGCCGCGCAAGAAGAAGCGCGGCGCGAACGAGAACGGACCGCGCTGCGGGTCCGCCGACCGGCCGGACGCCGCCGACAGTCGCACCATCGCCATCTTCGGCACCGCGGCTCGACCGGCGCGCGCCAAGCGCCAGCCGCGCCCGCCGGCCGCCGATATCGCGGCGCCGCGCGCGCCGCCGCCGCCGCGTCCTCCGCCGCCGGCGCCGCGCCGGCCGCCGCGCAGTCGCAGCCGCAGCCGCGGCACCGTCTCGCTGCTGGACGTGCGCGACCTGCGCTTCGCCGACGAGTCGGCCACCGAGGAGAGCCAGGACTACGGCGACGGCCGCAGCTACGGCCGCCTGCTGGACGACGCCGCCACCGGCCCGTACCGACCGACGCGCTCGCTGCGCCGACCTCGCCGCCCGACCGCCGACGGAGCGACCGCTGACGGCCCGACCACCGACAGGCCGACCGCTGACGGGCCCACCACCGACGGGCCGACGACAGTCACGTCAAAGCTGGTGCTGCGCATCGGCGCCGCCGCCGATACCCGCGCCGCCGACCCGAACGTCGTGCGTGTCGAGACGAGCGAGCAGCCGCCCGAGAAGCCGCCTCGCTCCGGTCGCACCGACGCCGCGCGCGCCCACAACGACACGTTCGACAGCATCGGCGACGGGCCCGACCAGCCGGAGGCGCCGTCCGACGGCGGCGTCGACGCCGACGGCACTGCGCTCGGCAGCGTGGCCAGCGATGGGCCGCGCTCGCTGCACTCGTACCAGCAGGGCGAGCTGGGCAGCGGCGACGAACTGATGCTGATCGTGCACGACGGCCGCGACGCACGAGCCGAGCCGCCGCGCGCCACCGCGGACGCGCCGCCCGCCGACGCCGACGCCGACGCCGACGCCGACGCCGACGCCGACGCCGACGCCGACCCGGACAAGGAGAACCGACCGGTGGTGAGGCGCGCCAAACCGGCCGGCCGGCCAGAGTACGCGCACGTGCGCAAGCGCTCGTCGCTGCTGCAGCAGGCGGAACCCGAGTACGACTACCCGCCGCCGGTGCCGAAGAAGCTGGGCGACCTGCGGCCGCCGTCGCCGACGGTGCCGCCCCGCCGCCGGCCGGTCAGTCTGTCGCCGGGCCGGCCTGTAGTGAACGGCAGCACCACCTGGCCCAAGCGGCGCCACACGGCCGACTACACGGAGCCGGCGGTCGCCGTTGCTGTCGCCGTCGCGCCGCCGTCGCCGCCACCGCCGTCGTCGTCACCGTCACCGCCACCGTCACCGTCGCCACCGCCGCCGCCGCCGCCGCCGCCACCGCGTACGGTCCGGCGTAGCAAGGTCCGTAGCAGCACGGTGCCTCGCGGCTACAAGTCGGGCCGCGGCGCGCGGCCCACGCTCTACCACCTGGCCAAGCAGCGGTCGCAGGAGGAGGCCGTCGACATGAAGAACCGGCCGCTGCCGCCGCCGCCACCGCCGCCGCGCAAGAAGCCGCTCGGCCGCTCGGAGCCGACGCTGAGCGGCGGCGGCGAGTCGGAGCCGCCGGCCGCCGGCCTGTCGCCGACCGCATCCGACCTGAGCCTGTCGTCGCAGGCGACGGACGCGCCGTCGGAGGTGACGCTGCGCTCCGAGACCAGCGGCGCCACGCTCACGTCGGGCCGCGACCCGGGCTGCGACACCACCGACGACGAGTTCTTCTCGGTGGCGAACGAGGCGCGCGAGTCGGCGGGCGTGCCAGCTGCCGAGGCGGTCGTGCTGCAGGCGACGCCGGCTTCCGAGGCGGCGGCGGCGGCGCCTCGCCACGTGCTGATCCCGCACTTCATCCAGCGCGTGTCGACCACCGAATTGGACGCCGCGTCGGCCAACATCGTCGACCTGACCGCCTGCCGCATCAAGGTCACCGAGCTCGAGGTGGACCGCATCTACATCCGGGAGGGGCGCGTCAAGCTGCTGCGACACGAGGACGGAAGCGACGACGAGGGAGCCGGCGGTGGCGGCCCGGCCGGCCCGCCGCCGCCGACTGCCGGGACGCGACTGGTGTCCGCTGACGCCGCGCCGGCTGGCCAAACCACGGGCGGTGTCGCACTGCCGCCGCCTCCGCCGCTGCCGCCGCCGCCGCCCTGCGAGCCGGCCAGCCAGGCCAGCAGCTCCGACTCGTCCGAGAGCCGGCCGCCCGACCCGCGCCTCATGAGCGAGCTCGACACCGTCGAGAGCCTCTTCAGGCAGATCGGCTCGTGCCTGTCGGAGCTGCAGGCGGCGGCGCCGGCCGCGGACGCGCCTGGCTCCGCCACGTGCCCGCCGGCCGGGCCGAACTCTGCCGCCAGGCCCGGCGGTGACTCAGTGTCGCCGTGCTGCAGCGCGGTCGGCAGTACTCTGCTCGTGCCGACAGGGAGCGTGCCGGCCGCGGTCGGCAGTCGGCCGCCCGCGCTGCCAGAGAGCGTACCCGCCGCGGCCCGCAGTCCGCCGCTCGTGCTGCCAGAGAGCGTGCCCAGCGTGTCGGAACGCCTGGAGAGCATAAAAAGCACGCTCGAACAAGTGATAACGCCGGCGGCGACCGCCGAGCATCTGGCGCGAGCGTCCGCGCCGCAGTCGAGCGGCACCGACAGCAGCGAGCACGAGCCGTGCGCGCCGGCCGCCGCCGACGCCGACGCCGAGCGCATCTACGGCATCCCGGCGGAGGTGGCCGACGCGCCGGGCCGCCGCGTGCGACTCGGCCACCTGCTCAGCTCGTTCGGCAAGGGCCTCAAGCGCCGGCCGCTTCCGCGCAAGGAGCGCCGGCCGCACAGCCAGTTCTACGTCGAGTTGGACCGCTCCGACGGCGACTCGGACGGCAGCTGGAGCGAGCAGCGGCGCCGCAGCGACCCGTCGCTCGGCTGGTCGTCCGACTCGGCGGCGATGGGCTCGGCGAGCAGCGCCGGCGCGCGGCAGGCAGTGTCGCCGCCGGCCGGCCGCTTCGCCGACGGCCGGCTGCAGTACGCGAACGTCATCGAGGAGTTCAGCAGCAACCTGGCGTCGCTGTGCAAGCAGGTGTCTGCCGACCGGTCGCCGCCGCCGCCGCCGCCGCCTCCCGACCAGCCGGACCCGGAGCCGGAGCCGGAGCCGGAGCCGGCGAGCGAGGCGCTGCCGACGGCGCCCGAGCTGTCCGACACCGACTCCTCGGACACGGACACGCTGCACACGGCGTGCGACGCGCCGCCGCCGCCGCCCGACGCCGGCAAGTCGTTCCTGGTGGCGCGCGAGCTGGTCACCTCCGAGGAGGCGTTCGTCGACGTGCTGCGCCTGCTCAACGACGACTTCCGGCGCGCGGCCGAGTCGGTGCCGCCGGACGCGCGGCCGGCCGGCATCCCGCCGGCCGACCTGGACGCCGTGCTCCGTCACCTGCCCGAGCTGCTGCGGCTCAACGAGGAGCTGCTGCGCGACCTGCGCGCGCGCGTCGCCAACTGGGCGGCGCGACCCGTCGTCGCCGACGTGATCGTGCGTAAGGGCCCCTTCCTGAAGCTGTACTCGACCTACATCCGCAACTTCCAGTCGCAGTGCCACATGCTGGCCGACTGCCGGCACCGCTACCCGGGCTTCGACGCGGCCGTGGCGCGCTTCGAGGCGTCGCCGCGCTGTCGCCGCCTGTCGGTGGTGCACTACATGCTGAAGCCGGTGCAGCGGCTGCCGCAGTACCGGCTCCTGCTGCGCGACTACCTGCGCCAGCTGGACGTCGGCTCGCCCGACTACGACAACACGCGCGCCGCGCTCGAGGTCGTCTGCGAGGTGGCCGAGCACGCCAACAGGAGCATGCGCGAGGGGGTGAGTGGCCTCGGCGCGTGCGCGCCGGTCGCAGGCGCGCCGCCGGCGGTCGGCGGGGCGACGTGCGCGGGCGGGTGTGTTGCCTGGTCGCGGCGCAGTGGCCCCCCGGGGGTTGTCCGGCCCCGGTGCAGGGGCCCGAGTGGGTGTGGAGATGGTGTGTTGCCCGCTCGCGGTGCAACGGCCCCGGGAGGGTCTGCGCTGCCGCCCATGCCGCCCCTACACCCGCCCCGCCGTTTTACATTCCCGGAGACAAACAACATCGCCAGCAACACGCTGTTGGTCACACGGGCTGACGTCACGGGACGCGCCGACACGGCTCGCTACCGGCCTGATTGCACAACGCGCAGCAGGTAGATATTGTTGTCATTGTACTTGACACCAGTCCGTTTGACAACTCGGCAATTGAACACCATGCAAGGAGTAGCGGCATGGTCAGACACTATTCGGGTGCAGGGTGCACGAGATTGATAGCCAAATACCTGGCATTGCCAAGAGTCGTATTTCCCTTCGGATTATGGCCACGATCTGGCTGTGATAGAATGGGTTCGCTCTTATTTCCGCTCACTAATATCAGTTTTCCTCGGGTCGTTTCCTTCTCCAGGTCCAGATGCGATTTGGCTAAGTTTCTGACAGCTTTGCCACTGGCAAACAGACGCCGGTTTTGAGCGGCTCCGCGATATTCTGTGCCCGGGATCGGAGTGTCGATCAGGGTGTCAGAGTGTCGGAGAGCATGCCGACTGACAGAGCCGCCGGGGTGGCACCAGCTGAGCGGCGTTGCGGCCGGCCCCGCAGCTGGCGGGCAGACGGCCCGCCACAGCCGCAGATATGGCGCCCGTCGCGTGAGGCTGATATAAAGCTGGCGGACGCACAGTCAGCGGGCACGAACTGCCCTGCCGACAGAACAGTCGGCGGGTGTGCAGCGTGTTCGGCGTGCATTCTTCTTTCGAGACGCCTCTGGAGCCGATGGGCACCAAATGACCTCGCAGTCGGTGCGCACTTAAGCCCAAATAATGAATCAATCGCCTCTGGAGCTGACGTATTGAATTCCCAAAAGTGCGGAATGTTTGCCACCTCCGCCCCTTCCCCGCCGCGTCGAGCGTCGAATCTGTGGCAGGGTTCTGGCTGAAAACTGCATGACTACAATATTTCGGTTACGGGAACAACCTTGACCAAGTGATGACCAAGTGATAAACAACAAGTGATAACAACATGACCAAAGAAGACTTGCTTCTGTGCACATAGCGTCACCAGTTATCACGACGTAGTCAATGTTTACTATGCAGGTTTGCGTTCGGTGTGGTTTTCGGTCCGGGTATTTGTCATTCAAGATTAGTTTTCTTTTGGATGCCCCGTTTCCAGAGTCAATCGGAGCCTTGTTGCCGTGACAGTTGGCACATTCCCAGCTGCCGCCACAGCCAGTCTGGATCAACTACCTCCGTCTAGCTTGTGGTGTCAGCGGTCAGCGGGATGTCAGCGGGACGGCGGTGGTACATCAGTGGGATGTCAGCGGGATGTCAGCGGGACGGCGGTGGTACATCAGTGGGATGTCAGCGGGATGTCAGCGGGACGGCGGTGGTACATCAGTGGGATGTCAGTGGGATGTCAGCGGGACGGCGGTGGTACATCAGTGGGATGTCAGCGGGACGGCGGTTGGATGTCAGTGTGATGTCAGCCGGATGTCAGCGGGACGGCGGTGGTACATCAGTGGGATGTCAGCGGGATGTCAGCGGGACGGCGGTGGTACATCAGTGGGATGTCAGCGGGATGTCAGCGGGACGGCGGTGGTACATCAGTGGGATGTCAGCGGGATGTCAGTAGGACGTCAGTGGGACAGCAGTGGGATGTTAGTGGGGCATAATACCCATGTTATAGTACGAGGCAAATAATTTACCAAGCGATGCAATATGACCAATGAACTCGATGCACCTTAAAGCCCTAATGACTAATTAACCCAAGCGATGCAATGTACCCACTGGCGAATAAACTCTCTTTACCCGAAACGCATGGGTGAATCGCAAACATGTTCTATACTGAAGGCGTCGCTTCCAAACCGATTGACCACGTGATCGGCTGGCACAAGCCGTCCCGTTATTTTTAGCCTGAGCATGACTGGGACAGTGCTGGTGCGCTGGTGCTGCGTCAAAAACTTGACGTACGGTCAGCTTGGCAGCAGGGCGAACTCGATGACGCATGGTTCTGTCCAGGTCGGCGGGAAGAGTGGGTGGTGGGGGGGGGCTTTACCCCCACCTCCGGCCGTGTTATCGGCCGTCCGGTTGACTCCGCCGGCGCCGAAGGCCGACCCGTGTACCGGGCAGCAGGCCGACCGTCCCACCACCTGACCCGACACCACTGGAGGTCGACCCGTGTACCGGGCAGCAGGCCGACCGTCCCACCACCTGACCCGACATCACTGAACTCAACCGATCGTGTCACTCGTCGACCGTGTGTCCACGTGTCGGTCGGCGGTCACGGGTCACACGGTGGTTCCTGTCGGGGCCGGCGCGACTGTGCCTGTGCCGGTATTTTTTTTTTATCGGTGCGTCAGCTGCTTCGGCTATGTTGCGCTAAAACGACTGTGTTAGATGTACTTCATGAGTTCACACGAATTGTATCTCAGGAGTTCAAGCGAAGCGGGTTCAAAATACATACTTGCATTGAAGTAATCCACAATGCACTTGTGGCTCTTACAACCTGGCGTCAACATGGCAAAACGGCGGGACACAGTGACTGCGCAGTCCGCTGCAGGCCAGCGTTTCGCTCTGGCTGGTACGACGGGTGCGGGACTTGCACGACACGCGCCACGCGTTGTATCTCGGCTCTGCAGACGACAGTGTGGCCATCTGGCGCTGAGTGCCATCGTCACAACAGACACGACTGTTTCGGCGGCCGCTGAGTGCCTGCCATTGACGGTGGTGGATCTGTGTTTAATGCCAGCCGCAGGGTGCAAATGGCCAGCTAATGGTGCCTCGTCGACGCAACTTCCGCTGTAGCGATGATGTCACACCGGCCTTACAGCTTCTGAAGTGATGTCGCACCAGCCGTACAGCTTCTGAAGTGATGTCGCACCAGCCGTACAGCTCCTGAAGTGATGTCGCACCAGCCGTACAGCTCCTGTAGTGATGTCGCACCAGCCGTACAGCTCCTGAAGTGATGTCGCACCAGCCGTACAGCTCCTGTAGTGATGTCGCACCAGCCGTACAGCTCCTGAAGTGATGTCGCACCAGCCGTACAGCTCCTGAAGTGATGTCGCACCTGCTGTACAGCTCCTGTAATGATGTTGCGTCAGCCGTACAACTCCTGAAGTGATGTCGCACCAGCCGTACAGCTCCTGAAGTGATGTCGCACCTGCTGTACAGCTCCTGTAATGATGTTGCGTCAGCCGTACAGCTCCTGAAGTGATGTCGCACCACCGTACAACTCCTGAAGTGATGTCGCACCAGCCGTACAGCTCCTGAAGTGATGTCGCACCTGCTGTACAGCTCCTGTAATGATGTTGCGTCAGCCGTACAGCTCCTGTAATGATGTTGCGTCAGCCGTACAGCTCCTGTAGTGATGTCGCATCACCACAGTGATAAATTATTGGTGGAATAGGGTGGAATATAACACTTGCTGAGCACTGGATCGACATCTTCTAAAATAAGTGTCAACATTGTGCTTCTTGATGTGTGTGTATTCATGCCTTGTTTCCAACAGTATTCCAACATGCCTTGTTTCCAACAGTTTATAAGTATCATGCATATGCTCAACATATAGAATCCGAAATAGCGAACATCCCGTAGTGCAATTGCAGGCAAATGGATTATCATTCATATGCTATGTTATACACTGCCAGTTTATCAGATAAATATTTGGTTCGTTATCTTTGATATCGATATCCCTGAATTAGGCACCTCTTAAAACATGCAAATCGGGTAGGTAGTTTTACGTACGCAATGATCTCAAACTGTGTTTTGCGCACCGAAGTATTTTAAACCGCATTATTTCAATGGCGATTTCGACAACTCGTTTCTATCTCACACCTGACAAGAAATCAGTATTGGAACACCACACCAGCCGTCCAGTTCATGCAGTGATGGCGAACTAGCCGTACAGCTCCTGTGGCGATGATGCGCAGGCAGCACAGTTCCTGCCGACCTTACAGTTCCTGCAGATCACCAGCCTTACATACAGTGCCTGGGAACCACCAGCCGTACATAGAGTTCATGCCGACCGCCAGCCTTACTTACAGATCCTGCAGACCACCAGCTTTACAGCAAACAGTGTAAGTTCCTGCAGACCTCTAGCCGCACAGTTCCTGCAGGCCAGTAGCCGCACATACGACACAGTGTGCGGTTTTGCCGACTGCCAGTCACGGCTCGGCAGAGCCGTCGACAAAGGCCGGCCGACCGCATTGTGCGCCATCTGACGTCTATCGCCGTCTGACTTCCGCCGTCTGACGTCTGTCGCCGTCCGTCTGCGGTGCTGTCTGTTCCGTCTGCGGTGCTGCCTGTTCCGTCTGCGGTGCTGTCTGCTCCGTCTGCGGTGCTGTCTGTTCCGTCTGCGGTGCTGTCTGCTCCGTCTGCGGTGCTGTCTGCTCCGTCTGCGGTGCTGTCTGCTCCGTCTGCGGTGCTGTCTGCTCCGTCTGCGGTGCTGTCTGCTCCGTCTGCGGTGCTGCCTGTTCCGTCTGCGGTGCTGCCTGTTCCGTCTGCGGTGCTGTCTGCTCCGTCTGCGGTGCTGTCTGTTCCGTCTGCGGTGCTGTCTGCTCCGTCTGCGGTGCTGTCTGTTCCGTTGCGGTGCTGTCTGTCCGTCTGCGGTGCTGCTCCGTCTGCGGTGCTGCCTTCCGTCTGCGGTGCTGCCTGCTCCGTCTGCGGTGCTGTCTGCTCCGTCTGCGGTGCTGTCTGCTCCGTCTGCGGTGCTGTCTGTTCCGTCTGCGGTGCTGTCTGCTCCGTCTGCGGTGCTGTCTGTTCCGTCTGCGGTGCTGCCTGTTCCGTCTGCGGTGCTGTCTGTTCCGTCTGCGGTGCTGCCTGTTCCGTCTGCGGTGCTGTCCTGCTCCGTCTGCGGTGCTGCCCGTCTCTCGTCTGCGGTGCTGTCCTGCTCCGTCTGCGGTGCTGTCTGCTCGCTGCGGTGCTGTCTGTTCCGTCTGCGGTGCTGCCTGTTCCGTCTGCGGTGCTGTCTGCTCCGTCTGCGGTGCTGTCTGCGTCGCCTGCTCCGTCTGCGGTGCTGCTGTTCCGTCTGCGGTGCTGTCTGTTCCGTCTGCGGTGCTGCCTGTTCCGTCTCGTTGCGGTGCTGCCTGCTCCGTCTGCGGTGCTGCCTGTTCCGTCTGCGGTGCTGTCTGCTCCGTCTGCGGTGCTGTCTGTTCCGTCTGCGGTGCTGCCTGCTCCGTCTGCGGTGCTGTCTGTTCCGTCTGCGGTGCTGTCTGTTCCGTCTGCGGTGCTGCCTGCTCCGTCTGCGGTGCTGCCTGTTCCGTCTGCGGTGCTGCCTGTTCCGTCTGCGGTGCTGTCTGTTCCGTCTGCGGTGCTGCCTGTTCCGTCTGCGGTGCTGTCTGTTCCGTCTGCGGTGCTGCCTGTTCCGTCTGCGGTGCTGTCTGTTCCGTCTGCGGTGCTGCCTGTTCCGTCTGCGGTGCTGCCTGTTCCGGCTGCGGTGCTGCCTGCTCCGTCTACAGCCCGACCAGGTGGCACCTTTGTCGGCTGGCACAGGTGGCACGTTCACAACTGTCGGCGTGGCGAGGCAGTGGGTGCCCTGCCCCTGCCCGAGCCTGCGACATGACAGTCCGAGACGCAGCGGGCAGGTGCGGCGACCTCTGATGCCGTACAGAGGTCAGCCGTGATAGGTGTGGCGACTCTGATGCCCTACAGAGGTCAGCTGTGGCGGATGTGGCGGCCTTTGATGCCCCACAGAGGTCAGCTGTGGCAGGTGTGTCGACTCTGATGCCCTACAGAAGTCACCAATGACGGGCTCGTATGAGTAGTTTATGGGACGATCAGTCATGGAACGCTGCACATTAAACTTGAATTGCTACAGCATGGCTATATTTGGGAACAGTTCTGACAATTATCTGGTACTGATTTGATGGAACGAAGTCAATAGTCGCTTCAGCACCCGGTGATGTATTTGGTTTTCGTTTTTTCTCCGGCCGGAAATTGTTTCGCGAGTGCATTCAGGATCAGATGTATCCGACGTATCCGACATAGTGCAAATTGTCCAGGAAGAAGGCGACTTTCAGATGCTTCTACTGAGGACGTGTCAGTGTTCTAGTGCTTCCTTCTCCTGGCTCTGTCCCCAACAACCAGACGCCAGCTATCTGGACCCCAGAACGGTCGTCTTGCCGCACCAGCTGGGATGTCTGGACCCCAGAACGGTCGTCTTCTCGCGCCAGCTGGGATGTCTAGACCCCAGAACGGTCGTCTTCTCGCGCCAGCTGGGATGTCTGGACCCCAGAACGGTCGTCTTGCCGCGCCAGCTGGGATGTCTAGACCCCAGAACGGTCGTTTTCTCGCACCGGCTGGGATGACTGCACCCCAGAACGGTCGTCTTCTCGCGCCAGCTGGGATGTCTAGACCCCAGAACGGTCGTCTTCTCGCGCCAGCTGGGATGGCTGCACCGGATGCTCATGTTTGTTGTGACAAGCGGCAGTTTGTATTGTTGTTTCCAGCGACCGAGGTGCCAATCGACACTATTCTAGCCACAGAGATACACCGACACTGCAGAAGCCGTTCGGGTCCCGCCGGCAAATGTCTCGCTACTCGAGGAATCATTCCAACCACGACCTTCTTATCGACATCTCGTCATTACAGACGCCTCTCAGTGGAAGCATTCTGAACACAACCCTCCTGTGGATATCTCATCATTACAGACACCTCTCCTGAGAAACATTCTGAACACAACTCTCCTGTGGATATCTCGTCATTACAGACACCTCTCCTGAGAAACATTCTGAACACAACCCTCCTGTGGATATCTCGTCATTACAGACACCTCTCCTGAGAAACATTCTGAACACAACCCTCCTGTGGATATCTCGTCATTACAGACACCTCTCCTGAGAAACATTCTGAACACAACTCTCCTGTGGATATCTCGTCATTACAGACACCTCTCCTGAGAAACATTCTGAACACAACTCTCCTGTGGATATCTCGTCATTACAGACACAACCAACCCCCGGATCGCATTAAAAAAAACTTTCCTGTGGATATCTCGTCATTACAACACTCTCCTGAGAAACATTCTGAACACAACCCTCCTGTGGATATCTCGTCATTACAGACACCTCTCCTGAGAAACATTCTGAACACAACCCTCCTGTGGATATCTCGTCATTACAGACACCTCTCCTGAGAAACATTCTGAACACAACCCTCCTGTGGATATCTCGTCATTACAGACACCTCTCCTGAGAAACATTCTGAACACAACTCTCCTGCGGATGTCTCGTAATTAATTACAGATGCCTCTCAGTGGAACCATTCCGACCACGATCCCATCGTATCGATGTGTCATCGTTGCAGACACACCTCTCCGGCCCCAGCTCCGCTGTAGATGTATCGCCCATATAGGCACCAGCTCGGTTCAGTCATGGGCATCCCGAAATTGCTGCGAGCGAGGGCAGAGCCCTAGCGAGTACATGCCATATACCCGCGTGCATGGCGCAAACGTTCGTCTGAGCGGCGCGCCCCGATCGGCCATCCTTTGAAGCCGCGATAACTGTTTGTGCAACGTGTCGTGTTGTATCATTTTTTTTTCTCTCACGTTTTATCATATGTCACGGATCATGATTGTTACCATTTCCTCCCAATGTTCTTCACGAGGTGTTTTTATTCTTTCTTCGAAAAGGACGTTCTCAGCAGCATTTCGCCGCGCGGTCAGCTCATCAGAGGCGCAGCCAAGGTGGGGTCGCCCCTCCCCTTGCACCCACAGATACACTTGATGAATCTACAGATTTTCGGAATTTACCTCGCAAACACCAGATTTTCGGCGGGCAAAGCGCGCCGGAACCTATCTCTGTTTCGCCACATTTTTTTTTGCTTGGCCCCCATTAGGAAAATCCTGGTTTCGCCACTGCAGCTCTCCATTCGTCCCTCATAGCAGCTGGCACTTGCTGTGCGTCCCCTGGTAGCAACAGACTAGCGTGACACATTCGCCATGGACGACACGGTGATGCAGTCTTCGATCTGTATCCCACGGTATCCGGTTCAGGCCAGGGAGGGATGACGTCGGTTTATTTGTGCTTATCGTGATGCAACTTGGCGAATGTATCTCTTCCAACATCGCTAGCTCTATATACACGCTATCAGGCGCTCGATTGTATACATGCTCAGACAGTTTATCCAGAATTTCGCTGATATATATATATATATATATATATATATATATATATATATATATATATATATATATATATATATATACATATATATATATATATGCATACATACATACATACATACATACATACATACATACATACATACATACATACATACATACATACATGCATGCATACATGCATACGTGGATATACACACATACATACACACGCATACATACATGAATAAACACACACACACACACACACACACACACACACACACACACACACACACACACACACACACACACACACACACACACACACACACACACACACACACACACACACGCACGCACGCACGCACGCACACGCACACACACGCACGCACACACACACACACACACACACACACACACACACACACACACACACACACACACACACACACACACACACACACACACACACACACACACACACACACACATTTGAGGTCACCCGTCCGGCGCCCATACAGACGCCTTATACTGATGTATGCCATTCCGACATGCAAAGAGCACACCAGTATGGGCAGCTTTGGTGCATATTTTCGCCGTACAGGTGATGCTGATGCTGATGGCACACGTATAAACACCGTTCCCACACGTGCTGCAAAGAGACGTCGACAGGCCGATGACCCACCGGAACAGGGACGCCGGCCACGACCTGTGGCGACCCGGCCTTGACCCGGCCTGTGGCGACCAAGAGGCCTCGGGCGACCCGGCCTTGCTCCTGCACGCGCTGAGCCAGGAAGCGTGGCGCCGGATCTGACTCAGTGTGCTCCGTGCGCGCGAGCAGCCTCCTCGGCCCCCGCTCCCGCCGCTCCCGCCGCCGCCCGTCCGTGTGCGGAGTTTTTCGAGTGGCCATGCGGACTGATATTGGCCAGACGTCCCCGCCGCCCAGCCGCGGACGGATGTTGCCCAGACGTCCCCGGTCCCGACGATGCCGACGACCAAGCGGCTGGCCACGTCAACGATATCTTCACGCGGACAGACGCTGCCCACCAACGGAAATTTGGCGTTGAAATTGTAACATTTTGACCACCGCATCCACCTCATAGTTGGGTTGTGATGTGGACATGGAGAGGACAATATATTCCCCTCCAGAGTTGGAGAGGATATTTGTATTTCTGTTATTACATCAAACCTTAACCGAACTCAAAGTTTTACAGTGACGTTGGGTCATCCTCTGAAAAGTATTAAGTTTTCGGTCAGCTATCAGCTACATTATTCTTCTTTTTTTCATGAAGATGGCAGAATGGAAAGAGGCAAATGATATCTGTATGTACGTATCTTTAGCTCGCTTGTATGTATGTTTCGTAGGCGCCCATGCCGGCCCCGCCACACCCCATATTTTATCAGCAGCCGTGGCCATGCATGAACCTTGGCAGTAACAAGTATGTGAGTTCGTTTCTTCTCGATGTTAATTTTCCTGACGCCAACCGGAATAAAATAGCTCAAACAGCCACAACGCACGATCTCTTTCAGTCCAAACCCCTGCCGATAAAAACCGTGATGACGACCACCTAGATCCAATGCTACGCGAGCCGCATTCTTCCAGTCCGAAGCGCCGCCTGGAACGATAACTGGGCCGCGCGACGGCACGCGGATCGCTTCAGCCGAGCGTTGGTTGGTTATTGGTTTTACGACACATCGACCGTTGAGTCATGTAGCGCCGCCAATCTCTCACGCCGATTGGTCGCGGGCGAAGAGTAGCGACAGGTGAGACTCGAACTCACAACCTTCGATGGTGAGACGAGCAACTTACCCCTAGGCTACTCGTCCTCTTCAGCCGAGCGTGCGCGAGTCGCCCCGGCTACTCTGCGAGTCCACACGGACACGGGCGGTGCGGCGCAGTCCCGTCCGGCGGGCTCGTGCCCCTGTCAGCTGACACGAGGAGCGTCGGCCGGCGATCGGTGACGCGCCCCTCCGCCGGCGCCCCTGCCTGGCTCCGGTGTCGGGTGGTGCGGCCAGAAATAGTCGCCGGCCGGCGGCCGCCGCTTGTTTCCGCCGCTGGGCCGCAGCGTCGCCTGTTGGTTGCTACTGGGCGCCCAGCGGGCCGGCTTGTGTTGCCGCTGGGGCACGAGACTGCACGGGCGGACACGGAGCCAGAGCCAGCGCCAGCCCGTGTCCGGCCCCTGACCCAAGGTCGCCCGGTGACCGGCCCCTGAGCCGGCTAGTGTTGTTATTGGGGCAGCGCTGCGGAAGATGATAATGCATCATGTAGATGCCACATAAGTACCACCGTATATATCAATGTGGAAGAGGAACGTAATGCTGTAGGGGCGCGTAGGCAGCTCGGCAGTTATGCTGTCATACAGGAGGAAGATAGGTCACTTCCGGCGAAGAGTGCTGCATCGAACCGTTCAGGGTCATTTGCCGTGTTGTGCTGAGTGCGTATTGCCGAGTCGGTAATGCACGCTTGTTTATGTCACATGCTGCCTGTCCGACTCTACCCCCTCACCTTGTACCATCATGTTCTACCATCCTCACCGTGTACCCCCCTCTTTCCCTCCCTCCTCTTTCTCCCCCCTCCCTCCCCCCCTTCCTTTTTCCCCCCCCCCCCCTTCCTCTCCCTCCCCCCCCCCTTACTTTCTTTCTACCATCCTCACCGTGTACCGTCATGCCCTGCCCTCCCTCCTCACCCTCCTCACCGTGTACCGTCATGCCCTGCCCTCCTCACCTTGTACCATCAGCCCTACCCTCCTCACCGTGTCGCATGCCCTCCTCCTCACCTTGTACCATCCTGCCTACCATCCTCACTGTGTACCATCCTGTCTGTACCATCATGTTCTACCATCTCCTCACCGTGTACCATCATGCCCTACCCTCCTCACCTGTACCATCCCTTCTACCTCCTCACCGTGTACCATCATGTTCTACCCTCCTCACCGTGTACCATCATGCCCTACCCTCCTCACCGTGTACCATCATGTTCTACCCTCCTCACCGTGTACCATCATGTTCTACCCTCCTCACCGTGTACCATCATGTTCTACCCTCCTCACCGTGTACCATCATGTCCTACCCTCCTCACCGTGTACCATCATGTTCTACCCTCCTCACCGTGTACCATCATGTTCTACCCTCCTCACCGTGTACCATCCTGCCCCGCAGCCACCGACTCGTTCCGTGCGCTGCCGATGACCGGCCACCACTCTTAGGACAAGCTATCGCAACGTAAGTTTTCTTCGGTGTCCTGGCGTATGCTGTCTGACAACAGTTGCAATCGGTGCGTCAAGAAGCCCAACTAGCTGGTATGCTGTCCGATGTACAGTTCCATTTATGCAGCGGGGTGAATTATGACCAGGTGGCAGGTGTGTCAGTCAACTGTCAGCCACCACCACCGTCTACAGGAAAGGCAGACCAGTGTGGCTCGCCGCGACTGGTATTGGAAGGAGGGGGGAGGTGTACGTCACTGTGCGCCGAGTCCAGCACGGTCTGTTCGTTGGTTAGTCTCGCGGACGTGGGAGCGCGCCAACTTCAGCATGCACTGTCCGCTGCCTGCCACTGCATGTGTTGCACTGAGTGTCACTGAATGTCACTGAAGAGTTGTAGTTGTATCCGGAGTCGCTGCGCGTCACTCGCTGTTGATGCGATCAGTGTGAGGTGAGACGTGCCGCTTCCGCCGGGATGTCCGGTCACACAGGGGGTCGTGCGTGCGTCGAATGTGCACCACGGCCAGACGTAAACCACTGTCCATGCGCCCACCTCACTGTCCACGCACCCTTCGGAACACTTGACGTTCACAACTTGACCCAACTGCGCCGTCTTTGGACGTTTCACAACACTTGAGTTCGCATCCGGCCGAGCTTGCGCGACGTAGTTATGATCCGAAAGCTAACGTCGTCTGGTGTCCCACCTACGCTGGCGTGCTCCATCAAGCGTCGTGCGGATGTGTCGTCCAGGAGCACTCGGTGCACAGCCACAGGGATGTTGGAGCTCCCGCGAGTTCGCTCCGAACTCGCTAAGCGGAGCTACCCATTCAGAGCCGTGGCTGCGTGGAACGGCCGTTTGGAGGCGCGTTCGATCACGGGGTGATCGAACGATCACGAGGTGATCAAGCGTGATTTATGTCTAGATGATTTTTAATTGGCACTTGTTTATTGACATGAGAAATAGGATTATGTATGTGGTTTTATAGAAATGTATTGACGAGAGGGCTGAAAAGCCACATTATTGTGGAGACCGTAATAATAAATCTGACTATGCGCTCCTCTCGTCCCAACACGTCACGGTCGCGGCGCCCCGAGGGCCCGAGCACGTCACGGTCGCGGCTCCCCGAGGGCCCGAGCACGTCACGGTCGCGGCGCCCCGAGGGCCCGAGCACGTCACGGTCGCGGCTCCCCGAGGGCCCGAGCACGTCACGGTCGCGGCTCCCCGAGGGCCCGAGCACGTCACGGTCGCGGCTCCCCGAGGGCCCGAGCACGTCACGGTCGCGGCGCCCCGAGGGCCCGCACCCCCGCCGACTGACGCCGGCACGCGCCTGACGCCCGCCGCCTCCGGCAGGACAACTTCAATAAGCTGCTGCAGATCCAGGAGCGGCTGCGCTACACGGAGATCGTCAAGCCCGGCCGCAGCTTCCTGCGAGAGGGCGAGCTGCTCAAGCTCTGCCGCAAGCGGCCGCAGCCGCGCTTCGTCATACTGGTACGAGCCGGGCATTGCCGGCTGCTGTGCACCGCGTCCTTCCCCTCCCCTCCTCTCGACTTACACATGGGCGCCAATGATCAGTTGCTTCTGAGACCTCATGGTCCCTTTCTGACCGGTAAATTTATTACCGGGGTCAAAACTGTGCCCCTCCGGTGTGCTCGACCTTCGACACTTCTATACCACTTTGTAGCTGCCCGTTCAGCCACATGGGCTGTTTGGTGTGGCTCATGTACTTTTCAATAAGCTTAGGTCACACCCTCTGGAGGTTCGACCGCACTGCCGTTGTCGGAGTCGCCGAGCAAGGCTGTCACGGTGAACAGCATGGCTTGCTCCCCGGGTTTTTCACGCCAGTCTTGCACGGGCTGCCGGTTTCTCGACTTCTCGGCGGCCTTTCTTTGTTGTCCACAGCTGCATGCGTTATCTAATCGGGAACGGTGTGAATTGTCAATTTCCCGGACGTAATTTTAACGGAGGAACTGATGTTGTTGCGGACGCCGTGTTCAACCGCTGGTAGTGGACTGCATATATGTCAGTGGCGCCCTGCAGCATTGGGTAGAACGGCCAAGGGACCTGAGGAAAGGAGAGCAAAAGAGAAGTAAGCTGGAATAGCACGTGAAAGGAAATTATGTGACAACAATATGAAAGCGAACAAGTAATTGCGATGTGAGAAGTCGGAAAGAGGTATGATGGGAGAATGTAAAGAAATAGTCGAAGTAACCTAAATATAGGTGGACGTAATAATAAATGTTGTAGGTTAGAGCTCCCCAGTTAAAGGGAGATAAAGGAACTCTCCAATTCAAGAGAACATGGGCCTAATCAAGAACACTCCAATTCGAGAGTGAAGGAGCCCTCCAATTCAAGAGAGCATGGACCTAGTCAAGAGCACTAATTCACGAGTGCTAAAGGAGACCCTCCAATTCAAGAGAGCGATGGCATTAGGAAATCAAGGAGTACGAAAGGCTTGGAAAGAAAGCAGGAAAACAGAGTCAGGCACGGTGACCCAGCCGTGACGAGGAATACTGCGCGTGTTTCGTCAATTCACTTCCTCCGGTCACTCACTGTATCACTCCAACACTCGCCCAAAGCACTCATTTCTATACTGGCGACGGCGAGACGGCAGAGGTGCAGTGCACTTGACGAGGACGACAAAAGAAGAGAGCGGGAGCAGGTGTTGACGCGCCGCTTTATATGAAAGTAAGGGCCAGCTGAGGCGACGAGAGAAAGGGGTCAACAGGTTGCATAAACACCCCGCACCTGCGCCGCGGCCGGCGTTCAACAAATACGCGGAGCAAGCACGAGCGACGCGACGGGGCCGCCCGACAGGTCGCACATATATGTTGTCGCTGGACACGGGCGTCCAGCCTGATGTCGCGGCTGCCCGCGGAAGGCGGGCCACAGCGCGAAATGCAGTGTCTGTCGGCAACATATGTCATGACCCAAGGGCCCATTGTGAACCTTGACATCAACTGTAAGAATGCGGTTTCTCGAAAACGCAGACATTTTGTCAGTGTTGCCCTATTCTTCTTCTTCTTCGTGCTGCTTTCCTGGAACAGTCTCACAAGTGCAGATGGGTGTCGAAATCACTCGAGTCCGTACGAGTCGTATGCCAGATGGCGATTGCATTGTGGTGTTGCGGTTCCTGTTGCAGTGATGTGCATTGCAATACATGTTCGTCTGTTTGCAGGTGTGCAACATGACTAAAACCTAGAGCCACCGATACATTCCCTACATTTGATGAAGTGTGCGTCCCACGCAGGTCGCTAGCGGGCGCCGACTCGGACCGTGGTTCAGGCTGGAAGACAACAGACTTGGCCGAACTGACTTCTCCCCTGCTTCTGACTTGCACTGACCCTGCTTCTGCTTTAGACTCAGGCTCTGACTCTCCCTATCCTGACTTTCCCTATCCTGACTCTTCCTACCTGACTCTCTCTCTACCCTGACTCTCTCTACCCTGACTCTCTATACCCTGACTCTGCCCGCCCTGGCTTTGCCTACGCTGACTGCCTACTCTGACTCTGCCTACTCTGACTCTACATACCCTGACTGCCATTTCTGACTCAGCCTATTCTGACTCTCCCTACCCTGACTATGCATCCTAACTGCCTACTCTGACTCTGCATATCCTGACTGCCTACTTTGACTCTGCCTACTCTATGTCTGCCTACTCTGACTGCCCACTCTGACACTGCCTATTCTGACTCTCCCTACTCTGACTATACATGCCCTGACTGCCTATTCTAACTCTGCCTACTCTGACTATGTCTGCCTACTCTGACTGCCCACTCTAACTCTGCCTATTCTGACTCTCCCTACTCTGACTCTGCTTCATTTGACACGAAGCGTGCTGCTGATACTGTCTCCGACTGCCTCTACATCTACACCTCACGTCTGTAAAGGCGACTGAGTCTGTGCTGCAGCTGACCGACGGCCTGTTGCTGACCCGCTACTCTGACTCTGACTCTGACTCTGACTCTGCCGCAGCTGACCGACAGCCTGCTGCTGACCCGCTACTCTGACTCTGACTCTGCTCTGCAGCTGACCGACAGCCTGCTGCTGACCCGCTACTCTGACTCTGACTCTGACTCTGCCGCAGCTGACCGACAGGCTGCTGCTTACCCGCTACTCTGACTCTGACTCTGACTCTGACTCTGCCGCAGCTGACCGACAGCCTGCTGCTGACCCGCTACTCTGACTCTGACTCTGACTCTGCCGCAGCTGACCGACAGCCTGCTGCTGACCCGCTACTCGGGCGCGGCGTCGACCGCCGCCGGCCCGCTCAGTCTGGACTACGTCCTGCCGCTGACCGGCATGAAGGTCAGCGTGCCGGTCGACTCGACCGACGAGTACCGGAACGAGTTCTCCGTCGTCTCCACCACCCGCAGCTTCAGCCTCACCGCCAGGTCAGTCAGGTCGCCGACGGTCTCGGCAGTGTCAGGTCAGGTCGGGACACCGGCTGTCGCAGCAGCGTCAGGTCAGGTCGGACACCGGCTGTCGCAGCAGTGTCAGGTCAGGTCGGGACACCGGCTGTCCACAGCAGGTCCGACAGCGCAGGTCGGACACCGGCTGTCGCAGCAGCGTCAGGTCAGGTCGGACCCGGCGTCGCAGCGTCAGGCAGGTCGGACACCGGCTGTCGCAGCAGGTCAGGTCAGGTCGAGACACGGCGCCACAGGCGGTCAGGTCAGGTCGGGACACCGGCTGTCGCAGCAGTGTCAGGTCAGGTCGGACACCGGCTGTCGCAGCAGTGTCAGGTCATGACATTCGGGCCGACTGGTGAATTGCGAGAGCGCGGCGGCAGTTCGGTTACATCAGGCCATATTGGTCACAGGTGCGATGATAGGCAGGCGGTGACAGGCTGGGATTTGCACTTCGTAATCTTGGATGCGTAGAGAAAAGCTTGGGGAAATTGAATATGGAGAGGATATTTTCTTCAAATGTGTTACATAGAAATTCCAGTTGGAAGTTTGCAGTACATCTTAATGACCTTGTTGCAGAACAGTTCATTGTAAAACAATATCATTCAACCTACAAATGATAAAAATGACTGACGATTTTCTGGAGAAGATGATGTTCTGGATGCCAAAATCCAGGAAGTGCCTATTTTTGTCAGCTTTAGATTGTGAAGTCAGGTCTTGTGGTGGCCCATGGGACCATTTCTTTGCACCAATGACTGGTGTGTTGACGATCAACCATCGATAAGCTCGGCGACATGGGCGATCCAAGCGGCGGCATCCGGAACTAACGGTGACATAGCTTGCCGGCGGCCGAACGTTTCACTCTGGCTCCGGTTTCAGTCTCATCTGCTCATGGACAGGCGTGCAGCCGGCTATGTCTCCTGGGCAGGGCAGGGGAGGGGAGGGACTAGCCATCTTAATAAATATGACTAGGCTGCCTGCGGGAGGCGGTGAATGAAGAATGCAGCCATGTGTCTAGATCAACGCAGGGGGACCCCCAAGTATCATGCGAAGTATGCCCATTACCGGCGGCCCGTCGGCGCAGACTTGTGCTCGACTCGAGTTGAATCGACGATCGACTCATGAGTCAATCGTTTTTGGGTGAGCCGCGAGTTGAATCAATTCTTTTCTCCAAAATATATTTTGAGTCGTGAGCTGAATCACATCTTTCTAAAAAATGAGTATGATCATGGGTCAGTCATTCAAATATCATGTGAGGGCGGTGCACATTGAATCATGTGGCTCATGAGTCTGTTACCACAGTCGGATATGAATCGATTAAAATTTATGTCAGTCTGAGTCGGGGTCGAATCAGATCTCAAGATCTGTGAGTCACATGTGAGTCGACTAAAAAAAATTGAGTCGAGCACAAGTTTGCACCAGCGAAGCAATGTGGTCGGCGCCATAAGCCGTGATTGTGCATAAAGCGCGTTATGAACCACCCAATAACCAAACAAGCAAACAAGAAGTATGCCATTAAAATTACTCTTGCTGTGGGACCATTTTATGTTGGCGTCTGGACCCCTTCAGGCCTGGCAAACAGCCCAGTTACAGCGCCCCCGGCCTGCGCTGCCCAGCCTGGTGCATGTGTGCATGTGCTGACACAGAGTGAGGTGTCGGTATGGGACGTGGGCGGATTTGGAACTCCCGCGTCACTGCGATCTAGTTGGGCGGCGTGACATACAGGGGCATACAGGGTGATGTCGAGAAATTCCAGCGCTGGACCGACTCCGTGCAGCCGGCCCGTGGAACATCGACTGGAAGGTGCGCTGGAGCACGGCCGTCAGTGGTGGTGGTTGTTGGTTTTGCGATGCGTCGACCGTTGAGCCATGTAGCCTCCTCGCCAGTCTCTCACGCCGATTGGTCGCGGACGAAGAATAGCAACAGGTGAGACTCGAACCCACAATCCTTCGATTGTGAGACAGGTAGCGTACCCCTAGACTACACGTCCCCGTCAGCACGGCCTTTAGTGCGAGAGACGTGTGTATTGCCGGGGTCACGGGGCTGTGTTCCGTTGGCGGTCGTGCCGCTGCTCTGGGCTCTGCTGCGTGGTGTGCGCCCCAACAGGCGCTGCGTGCGGCGCGTCCGCACCACATACGAGTTGGCGCCGGGAACGAGTAGTCTATGGGTAAGTCGCCCGTCTCACAATTTAAAGATTGTGCGTTCGAGTCTCACCTGTCGCTACTCTTCGCCCCCCGACCAATCGGCGTGAGAGATTGGCGACGCTGCTTGACTCAACGGTCGACGTGTCGTAAGACCAATAACCATTAACCAATAAATAACCACCATGCGTCTAGGAGGCGGGGTGAGGTAGGAGCAATAACCACCACCACAGGTTGGTGCCAATGCCAGGTGGGGGATATTGCGCTTTGCTGTGATTGATGAGAGGTGGCAGGCTGAGCTCGGTTTGCGTCCGTCGAAAGTTAGGCATTATCGTACCCATTTTTTGTTTAGCAGCTTACCGCCTGTTGAATACTGGTGTAGTAAGAATTCAGCGCATATAAAATACATTCAGGCGAATGGTACAGTTTTGGTCGACTTTTTACGAAGTCGACAATAGCGAAACATTATTGAATGTAGTGTTTGTTATTTGTGGTTTTTCATGTATCCTGCCGTGCCTTCTGCCGTATCCTGCCTTAAGGCTGTTCACACCTAGCGTAATCTCGACGCACTGGCGGAATCGGCGCAAATCTAGCATGGGGCCCAATGAGTCTGCCGATTCTGCCATTGCGCCGGCATTACGTCAGCTGTCCGCCGAGTCCTACAAAACGCTACGATTTCCGAGCGGACAAAGTTGTTTCTCAACTTTTCCGCTCGGCCACCAGCGTCCTTGACGCAAAGTCGCCATATTGCTGATCTTCGGCGGATTGGGGCCACATCGGCTGGGGTTTTTCAGTTGTAGATTGCATTATGTCTCTCTCGGAAGATGCAAGCAACCAAGAACAGGTAAGGGGGGATGGCAGGTGGTATTTACCTACTTGCGTGAAAAGTTTTCGATACTGAAATGGGTATGATATAACCAAGATACAACCTAGGGTTATATGTAAGTAGAACACTGATAATAAATTTTGAAGACACCTTAACTTAGGTATGACACAACTCATGTTTTAAGCAATTTCAAAACTAAACACTGATTCTGTTGTCAAACAGCTGATTCTGTTGCCAAACAACTGATATGTCAGCTGATCGCTGGCGTACCCACGTCCAGGCGATGTCGCTGCACTGGTCTGCCAACGCGTCGAAATTACGCCCAGTGCGCCGGGATTACGCCTAGTCCGTCATTGCGCTGACCCTTTTGCGTCGAGATTACGCTAGGTGTGAACAGTCCTTTATCCTCTGCTGTATCATGCCTTATCCTCTGCTGTGTCTTGCCGTGTCCTACCGTACCCTCTGCCGTGCCCTCTGCTGTATCCTGCCGTACCCTCTGCTGTGTCTTGCCGTGTCCTACCGTACCCTCTGCCGTGCCCTCTGCTGTATCCTGCCGTACCCTCTGCTGTATCCTGCCGTGTCCTACTGTGTCCTGCCGTACCCTCTGCCGTATCCTGCCGTGCCCTCTGCTGTACCCTCTGATGTGGCATGCCCTACCCTCTGCTGTATCCTGCCGTACCCTCTGCTGTATCCTGACGCGTCCTGCCGTATCCCGCCGTGTCCTGCTGTCTGCGTGGCTGTTGGTCACGCGGTGGCTGACTGCCGCGCCGTGACGGCCGCCGCGTCACACTGAGTCACGGGCGCGCGCTCACGAGCACGCGGCGGCGTCACGTGGTCGGACGGCGACCGCCGACCGCAGGCCAGCACGGCGGCCGGCTCGCCATCCGAGAGCGGCCCACTTCTGGGGGGCGGACGTGACGTCATCACGCGGTGTGACGCCGCCGCAGCTGCGCCTCCGGGCGCCGTGAAGATGGCTTTCTGTTCGCCAATCGCCGCACGTTCCTCTGATTGATTTCCACCGGCCGTGCCGTCAGTGTGATTTCCTCAGGCCAGTTGCCACTGGGCAACTTGTTGCAGAGGTCCAATCAACAGTCCCCACAGACAACCCCATAGGCTCCCCGTGGGGCTGTACGGGCCCCCTACAGCCCCCACACAGCAATCGTTAAACGATCACTGTGTGGGGGCTGTGGTAGGTCAGTCGGTGGGGATTTGAGCTCTTGATCGTAGGATCGTGAGTTCGAATCCCAGGACCGACTGGATTGCCGACTCCGCCCGCGACCAGCCGGCGTGAGAGGTTGGCGTCGCTATGTGACCCAGCAGTCGGATGCGTCGAAAAAGAACCCATTTACCACCGACGGCCACCGTGGCGTGATTACAAGTTGGTATTACCACTCGCACGTCTGGAGGTCTGCGCCAACTTCGCATGTCCGGGGGGGGCAGATGTCTGCCCCCCTAAGATCTCTAGAATTATGCTAGCTAGCGACAAACGGAAAACGGCGTTGGATAGCTGGTGACGGGCTCTATCGAAAGTGTTTCAGTCATTTTTTTTTCGCTCAGGTCAACATTCAGGGTACTGGGTCATCATATGTCAAATTCGACCAGATCAGGTGGGACTCAGATATTGACACATATCTCAGGACCTGTAACAGATAGAAACAAACGGCGAACGCTATTCGACAGTCCTTGAAATACGCTACCGACAATAGGCTGCGTAATTTAAGGTCAGGTCAACCGAAACTCAGGTCAAGGTCATGAAGTCATGACCTCAGGTCAAGGTCATGAAGTCGCCTAGGGAGGTCATGTAATGTGTCAATCGACACGACTTGGCGGTACAAGCACAATGACGGTAATTGCAGCCTCCTAGCTCAATGCAGTGCGATATAATGCGCAGACATGTGTAGTGACCTCAGGTGACCTCAGAGAACTTGGTGAGGTCACTGAGCAAAATGTCAGCGGTAACATTGAGCATAGCTTCCATCTACATGCCACAACCGTTGTGAGATCATTCCGAGCACAAATATGTAAACAGGAAACATTTGTATATTGTACGATAGCTCTATAATGGGAAAGCCGTGGCCGCGACCTGATCTAAGGTCAATGCTACGAGAAAACGCCGATATACATGTTATGGTCCCTGATGAGATCATGACATGGGATAAGTTTAAAATCAATCGCCCAATTATTGTGGAAGTTATGCCACCTAGAACTCCGAGGGTAGTTGAGTCACTTCGCCTAACCTGGCGACTTGACCTGAGATGACCCAGGATTAAAAATGTATGAGGATATGCGGGAAAGACCAATGAATAGCTATGCGAGGCTTGGCCTTGCTATCCCGATTAGTTTGGCGGCAAATGAGGACAAACCGGAGAGGGCAGATATCTGCTCCACCCCCGGACGTGCGCGTGTTAAACACAACTTCTGTGGTTGTAGTGCTATCAGTACTGTAACAGTCGCCCCATCTGTCAGCCGTGACTGGAACTGTGACAGAGCCGCCCCATCTGTCAGCCGTGACTGGCACTGTGACAGAGCCGCCCCATCTGTCAGCCGTGACTGGCACTGTGACAGAGCCGCCCCATCTGTCAGCCGTGACTGGCACTGTGACAGAGCCGCCCCATCTGTCAGCCGTGACTGGCACTGTGACAAAGCCGCCCCATCCGTCAGCCGTGACTGGCACTGTGTCAGAGCCGACCAATCTGTCAGCCGTGACTGGCACTGTAACAGAGCCGCCCCCATCTGTCAGCCATGACTGGCACTGTGACAGAGCCCCCCATCTGTCAGCCGTGCTGGCACTGTACACCGCCCCCGAGCCGCCACAGAGCCGCCCCATCTGTAGCCGTGACGGCACTGACAGAGCCGCCCATCGACCGGACGGCACGCAGAGCCGCCCCATCGAGCCGACGCACTGCAGACCCCATCTTCAGCCGTGACTGGCACTGTACAGAGCCGCCCCATCTGTCAGCCGTGACTGGCACTGTACAGAGCCGACCCATCCGTCAGCCGTACTGGCACTGTGACAGAGCCGCCCCATCTGTAGCCGTGACTGGCACTGACAGACACTACTCAGCCGCCCCATCTCTGTACGACTGGCACTGTGACAGAGCCGACCCATCTGTCAGCCGTGACTGGCACTCAACCGCCCCATCTGTCAGCCGTGACTGGCACTGTGACAGAGCCGCCCCATCTGTCAGCCGTGACTGGCACTGCAACCCCCATCTGTCAGCCGCTGGCACTGTACAGAGCCGCCCCCATCTGTCAGCCGTGACTGGCACTGTGACAGAGCCGCCCCATCTGTCAGCCGTGACTGGCACTGACCTGGTCGTCGCTGTCCGGCGGTGAAAAAGCACCTGCACCGGGGATTGAACCCTCGTATTGGCAGAACCCAGCGCGGCATGCGCGTTGTGACGCTGATCCTGAGATGCTAGTTGTTCGGCGTGTTGTTTTCTAGGAGCGCTGCTGCAGTAGCCAATATCCTAATAGTGAGGCGTGGACATCGCCGCGATTGAGCCATAGGTCGCCTGCATCTGAGCTATTTTCACTTGGAATGCATTGTTCTTGAATGTTCCAATTGTCGGCGAATGGTAGGATATGGATCTTTCCAACACCTATAGTGTGTATAAGGGTAATCGTATGTGAAAGCCTGTGTAAGCACAGTGGAAGGCGCGAAATCCGCTATTGGTCGAGAATATCGACGCCTGACAACACCTGTCTGGTGCCTGGTGCCTGGATAGTTAGTTGTCCGTCATTTGGCGCATCAACATCGTCGTCGGCCGGTTAGGGAATGGGAGGTGTGGCTGTAGGGGCCTGTATGGGTCTCGGGGGACAGGACGCTTGTCGGCGACATCTGCCGCGGCCGTCTGTGTCTGTGCGGCGCGGGGCTGGGTATCAGAGAACGCCCAGCGCCCCACAGGTGTGTGGCCTTCAGCTGCCCCGGACGCAGCCCCGACACTTCATCTCGTCTTGGCGGAGGCGCGTCACGTTTCCAGACGTGGGCTTCGAGAGTGCTCGGACGGCCCGCCTGCCAGCTGGCAACGGAAGCAAGCGGAAAATGTGTCCGTCTGCGGATGATTGGACAGCGAGTAGGCTTCCGTGTGGTGTGCTACACGACTGACGACCTGGCTACCCGACCAAAGAGCAGGCTGAGTCAACAGCTGTAGTGTGCTGGGCTGCGAGCTGGGGCAAGAGCTTGCCAAGAACTATTATTAGTGAGTGCCGTGCAGGAGGAGAGGAAAGATAGTGGGCGAGAGAGGAGGGAGAGAGTAAGAGGGGATGGGGATGGAGGGGAACGGAAAGCGAGGGTTGGGAGGCAAAATGTTTTTTTTTAGTAGAAAGTGGCATTTGAACAATGTCTTCAATTGTTATAAATTGTGGCGCTGCCACCACTGCGGAAGACACGCTTCCGCGCTCCGATAGAGGCTGCACCACCAGTTAGGCTGGACTCGCCACCGCTGGTGTTGTGACATGCTCGTGTTGAGATGGAGGTACCAGATACTGGTGTGACGCGTTCATGTTCGGGCATCGCACGTCATCTTGTACGTCACCGCCATCACAGGCACACGCGACTGTGTTTGCATGACGTAGCAGCGCTGGCCGATGTGGACTCATCGGCCTCAGCATCAGCTCCCATCCCAAACTGAAGCCATCGTCTCTGTTCTGATCGCCTGCTGCCAGTGTTCAGCACACGTGCCGCAGCATCGCTGGCGTGGTCGGCGCAGGCGGCGTGACCGGTATGGTGGCGCCACCTGCCGCGCCGCCGGTGGCGCCACCTGCCCCACCGTCAGTGGCGCCACCGCAGATCAATGTCGGCCAAATCGACCGGCCGGCGCGCGGCGGTGGCCGCCTGTTTGGCACGACCTTTGCCGGCCGGAGCCGAGTGCGGCGGCTGAGCCGCCGGAGCCGCTGGGGCCGCGCGGAGTGAGCCGGCGGCGGCCGATGTCGCACCGCCCCCCCCAACCCGCCCCCCCTCCCAAGGCGCCGCGCTGCACTGTGGTAGATGGGACGCTCCGGCTGTTGTTCGACCGACTCGGACGCGGCCGTGCCTGAACGGACGGGCGGAAATTGGCGCCGCTCGGCGAGAGAGCGTGGCGGTGCCGGCATCACACCGCCGACCGTGTGGCTCGGCCGAGCCGCCGCCGTCCGGCCCGATGCACCCCTCAGCTCCGGTAGCCAGCCGACCAGCCGCCGCCTGACCGGTGTCAGCCGTGTGGTGTCAGCCGTGTGGCAGCGCAGCCAGCCCGGCCGGAGCGGCCAGCGGCGTGGCAAGACGCACTGCCGCCAGCCAATCGGGGTCGGGAAAGCTCACGGCATTCGCCAGGATGTTCAGTCAGCAGCCGGTCGAGCCTATTGCTATGCGCCACCACCTGGCCGCAAGACCTCGATGTCGTTGTCTGGACACGCCACTGGCCGAGCCCGCACGGCAGGCGGCCGTGCGGGTTAGGCTGCCCCGCACTGCGCCGGCTGTCGTGTGGGCGGGAGACGCGGCAGCGTGCTCCCGCGCGATGGCATGGCTGCCAATTGTGGCGAGCGGCAGCTGCCAAGAACTGGCCGACCAGCCGGCACGCAGCGCTGTTCGGCCGCCCATCGCCGCCGCCTCTCGCCCCCACCCGTCGCTGGCCTTCATCTCCGTCTCCGCCTCCGCCTCTCGGCTTTACCCTCGTTGCCGCCTCTCTTCGCCTGTCTCCACCGCACCTCGTATCCACCCTTGTCGTCGCCTCTCCACCTCGTCGCCGCCCCTCGGCTCTGTCCCTGGACACCGCCTTTCTCTTTCTGCCGCCCCTCGACGTCGCTTTTCCCCCTCATCGCTGCCTATCTCCCCTCGTCGCCGCCTCCCTCGTCGCCGCCTATCTCCCCTCGTCGCCGCCTCCCCCTCGTCGCCGCCTCCCTTCTCGTCGCCGCCTCCCTCCCCCTCGTCGCCGCCTCTGGGTTCTGCCCCTCTCCGCCGTTCCTGGCCGCCGCTCCTTATTGCCATCCCTAGTCGCCACCCCTCTCCGCTGTAGCGGACGGGGTGGGGTGGGGTGGGTCGCTCCGAGCTTACTCAGCCGAGTGGGACGCCCTTCATCCAGCGGCTGCCGTGCTGGCAACCCGTCGACGCTCTCTGCATGTGCTGAGCTAGCTGTTGGGGGGAGAGGGGCCGATTCTTCTTCCGGTTGGTTGGTTGTGTGTTTGCGACGCATTCAGCAGCTGAGGCCACATGACTGTCGACCTGGGTCTGTGAGCGGTACTTGTGCCGGCAGTTAGGAGTGCTTCTAACCTCGGACTTCGGGCACGCGCTGCAACTACGCGCACGTATGCCGTTGTTCGGTTTGGTTCTGACGAATTAAAATGTCTTCGTGGTGAATACTCGTCGCTCGACATTATTCACCCCGCGGCTACTGGAGGCCTGCGGCCCGTGTGACACGTGGTACCGTGCGACACGTATCAGACGGTATCAGACAATCCCGTATCAGAGCATGGCGGTATCAGACAATCCCGAGTGTTCACCTTGTGAAACTATTGTTGCATCGATTGCGTGAATTGTCGCTCTGGTGGTGGGCTTCTTGCCGGCGGCAACCCGTCCGTGCCGGACGGCGTGTCGAGCCTGGCCTCCTGGATGCAGCCGGAAGTCTCGAGAGACCAGCACTCTGGGACTTCACCGGGCACACATAGGAGTGCGGACTCAGAACTCCCCGGGACTGCGGACTCAGAGACGGCTCACAGGGGTGATGCTTGTCAGCGGCTGAGCGCGTGCCGAGTGGTGTGTTGAGCCGTCAGACCATCCTGCGGGTTGTACCGTTTAGACCCAATTGGCTTGCCACCCAGTCGTTGGCAGTATTTTTAAGTGTAGCCACACAGTTACCGTGTCTACAGTAGTCGTGTGGTTGTTATGCCGGCTCTACTGCAGCTGACATTTTATCAGCTTGGCGCCTCGTCCATTAGTCAGAGTAATTCAGCTATTTGGTGTGGTGTTCTATAGGGCTTCGTGCTAAAGCTGGAGAAGATTGGAGATTAAGTAAATCTAATGGAAGGTAAAAACGTCAAAAATGTATTAAAATTATATCCCCAAGTTCCGAGGACGTAGCCAAGAATTGTTCAGGGAAGGGTGGATTTTGCGACGGGAGCCTGCACGACCTGCATAAATTTGAAAGTTTCAGGCTTGTAGATGCTTTATTTCGAAAAGAATGTTTTTATTTGAAAAATACTGTTTGTAAAGCCCTCATCGGGGTCCGGATCGTTTGATCCAAACCATACTCATATTGTGAGTAAGCAGTATAGAATGCAGACCGCCTGTGCATGCACGTAGACGCAAGATATCAAAGCTGCATTGGACAAGACGTGGATTCAGTATTCGGTAAGGGAAAATTGTTCATAAATTATCCATGGAAAAGAAACGTAACTGAGTTATACCATAGCGACCTGGGCCTCGCCCCCGCCCCCAACGTTCGCAGTGGCCCGTGGATGCTCGTAGGGACCCGTATCCGGTCTTTGGGTTAGCATGAGCGCAATTGGGATAATGCGACGGGGGTCTGATGTATTTTTGGGGGCTAAACCTGCACCAGAAATAAGAAATCTCCGAGCTTTCACCGTTATTTTTTTCGCTGGCCCCCTATCAATTTGTATATGGTTATTGTGTTCTTTTATTATAATTTATTCCTGACTTCCATTGGTGGCTCCACCGGCTGGTTCCTGTGGGAGACGGAACGTGGGTGTGGGAATCGGGAACTTATTGGTATGGAACAAATTGCTGAAGGGGTCATTTTTTCACCTTAATGTTCATTGGTACTATATATGAAGCTCAAATTATTCCAATGTATAATGTGGTATGGCAGCGATGGAGCAAAGAAGTGGAATCCTGCATTCCTACTCTAATGGTTTCCTCGCGATTTTTGGGGACCGGCGCAATTTTTCCGAATACTGACGCAATTCATGAGAGCCCACCACCTTTCAGCCCCCTCCTCCGTTGTTTCGGGTTTTCATCTGGCAAACAAAGCTAAGTTTCAGCATGCATTGCGCGCCTAAATTGGAATGCTACTCGCGCCGAAATTGGACCACTCGTGCACAATGGGGGCGACAGTCCACTTGCCCCCCCCCCCCCCCACTAGTTGCGCTACTGGTCCGTACACTCTCGTAAGCTGTCTTAAGCTTTTGTGAAACCCCTAGACGTTATGGTATGCGTTCTGGGGGCGCCGAAACGTTCATAGGAGCAGATATGCGTTCCTAAGGCTTTATAGGCGTTCTTAGGGACCCGAGAACAGCCTCGGCAGCCATCAAAGGTAATGTTAATATTTCTGTCTGCCATGGCGATCCCGTAGATACTTAGGTATGAGCCTAAGGGAGTGACCACCCTGTCCCCTTTGGCTGTGTCCCTGCCATGTTCACAAATATGGCACTCTGTTGCTCTCTCCTCTTCTGGGAAGCGCTAGGCTATCAGACCAGAATTCGTGTCTTCTTCACTCGGATCTGATTATTCACCTGAGCATCCATCAAAGCTGAATATTATCTCCTCCATAACTATTTGATGATGGTGGCATGCATTTTGTGAGCTAGGAAGAACTGACTTTTGCCCTGAAATCTTCTCGTGAAGATTTAAGAAAGCAAGATGGTTGTCCCTGCACTTTCGCTGTACTGTAACGTTCACGTTTGCGTAGGTAACGCTTACTAATCAACTATCAATCATTTATGCTTCAAGTGACATTATGAAAAGTTCATATTGAAAACGTGACGGGCCTGTCTAAATTATCACAATGCGTGAAGGCTCGTTGGCCACGTCGTCCCAGAAGTGATGTCGCGTGTACCTGTATACCCGGTAGCCCGGTGTCGATCCTGTTGCTGCTGCACCGTTCGTGTACACCCGGTGACCCGGTGTTGCGCTGCCAGCCGCTCGTCGTTACACACGGCATAACTCTGCGACAGTTGAGCCGGCGACGCTTCAGTGCCGTCGTGTTTCAGCTCGGGCCCGGAGCGCGACGACTGGGTGAACGCGCTCATGGGGGCCATCGAGAAGAACGCCTCGAACCGCTCCACGTTCAACGCCGACGACGGCAGCCACCAGCCGGACGGCTCGAAACTCGGCGAGAAGGTGGGTCGCACGGCGGGGAGACGTGGTCCGGAGATGGTCAGGGAGACGTGGTCCGGAGATGGGCAGGGAGACGTGGTCCGGAGATGGGTAGGGAGACGTGGTCCGGGGGGGCTGATGGGTGGTCCGGAGGTGGGCTGAGGGATGGGACCGGAGGTGGGCTGAATGGTGGTCCGGAGGTGGGTTGAGGGGTGGTCCGGGGGTGGGCTGAGGGGTGGTCCGGGGGTGGGCTGAGGGGTGGTCTGGGGGTGGTCCGGAGGTGGGTTGAGGGGTGGGACCGGAGGGGGCTGAGGGGTGGGACCGGAGGGGGCTGAGGGTGGGAACGGAGGTGGGCTGAATGGTGGTCCGGGGGTGAGCTGAGGGGTGGGACCGGAGGGGGGCCGAGTGGTGGGACCGGAGGGGGCTGAGGGTGGGAACGGAGGTGGGCTGAATGGTGGTCCGGAGGTGGGTTGAGGGGTGGTCCGGGGGTGGGCTGAGGGGTGGTCCGGGGTGGGCTGAGGGATGGTCTGGGGTGGGAACTGAGGTGGGTTGAGGGGTGGTCCGGGGGTGGGCTGAGGGGTGGGACCGGAGGGGGCCGAGTGGTGGGACCGGAGGCGGGGCAGGGAGACGTGGTCCAGAACCGAGCAGGAGAGGGGAGAACGCCGGTGTTGCGATGCGACGTGACGGTGTTGCTTGGTGTTGTTGAGACGTGAAGTGGCGTCAGTGAACGCCTTTGATGTTGCCCACTGCCGGAAGCTGATTGGAGCTGACGTGATGAGCAGCTTCCCGGAAGCACTCACAGCTAATTGCTGTGATGCTCTGTTGACTTAGACTGCTTTGTGTGCGCGAGGCATCCCATTAGCCTCAGTCTCGCAGCAGGGGGAGGGGGAACCAGTCATGTAGCGATGCGTCGGAAAAGGCACACGTTGGCCGGAAATGGTGTAGCGATGCGTCGGAAAAGGCACACGTTGGCCGGAAATGGTGCGGTCGGCGTCCTGCACTTTTTTGCTGCGCTACGCTGTGCATTCTGTGTGATGGAACTCCGCTACCATTCAGTTGTCTTTATTTGGTAGTGGAACTCCGCCGCCCTTTAGTTGCTGTATTGGGTGGTGGAACTCTGCCACCCTTCAGTTGCTGTATTGGGTGGTGGAACTCCGCCGCCCTTTAGTTGCTGTATTGGGTGGTGGAACTCTGCCACCCTTCAGTTGCCGTGCTGAGTGGTGGCACTCCGTAACAATTCAGTTGCCACATTGGATGGTAAAACTCGGCCACCCTTCAGTTATCGTATTGGGTGGTGGAACTCCACCGCCCCTCAGTTGCTGTGCAGATGAAATTCGCCTGTGTTCCTCTGTTGCTGTGACCCGTGTGGCCTGTGAGACTGGCCCGCCCCACGATGAAGGGAACACTCACTTGACACTTGACACACGACACTTGACAGTGCCAGTGCCGGCGGTAAGCCGGCGCCTGTCCAGCGCACTGTCCCGCCAGCCGGCTATCACACCAACCACCAGTCGCCGGCGAAGCTGTTCCGATAGATCTGTTCCGACAGAGCTGTGCCTGACAGCAGCTGTTCCGTCAGAGCTGCGCCGACAGAGCTGTGCCGACAGAGCTGTTCCGACACAGCTGTTCCGACATAGCTGTGCCGACAGAGCTGTTCCGACACAGCTATTCCGACAAGCTGTGCCGACAGAGCTGTTCCGACACGCTATCCGACAAGCTGTGCCGACAGAGCTGTTCCGACACAGCTGTTCCGACATAGCTGTGCCTGACAACAGCTGTTCCGTCAGAGCTGCGCCGACAGAGCTGTGCCGACAGAGTTGTGCCGACGCAGCTGTTCTGACAGAGCCGTGCCCGACAATAGCACGCTGCAGCGTGTTCGCCTCAGGCTGGTTCCGGCGTCGGCCCGACTTCCGGGCGGGGCTGTCGCCTGACCTCATTGGAAGACATTCGGGCGGCGCCGCCGGCCAAACGGTCACGTTTTGGCTGACGTGTCGGCTGACGTGTTGGCTGACGTGTTGGCTGATGTGTTGGCTGACGTGTTGGCTGACGTGTTGGGTGACGTGTTGGCTGATGTGTTGGCTGATGTGTTGGCTGACGTGTTGGCTGATGTGTTGGCTGACGTGTTGGCTGACGTGTTGGCTGACGTGTTGGCTGACGTGTTGGCTGACGTGTTGGCTGACGTGTTGGCCGGCGTGTCGGCTGGTGTGTTGGCTGATGTGTTGGCTGACGTGTTGGCTGACATGCTGGCTGATGTGTTGGCTGGTGTGTTGGCTGATGTGTTGGCTGACGTGTTGGCTGACGTGTTGGCCAGCGTGTTGGCTGGTGTGTTGGCTGACGTGTTGGCTGACATGCTGGCTGATGTGTTGGCTGATGTGTTGGCTGATGTGTTGGCTGACATGCTGGCTGACGTGTTGGCTGGTGTGTTGGCTGACATGTTGGCTGATGTGTTGGCTGGCGTGTTGGCTGACGTGTTGGCTGGTGTGTTGGCTGACGTGTTGGCTGACGTGTTGGCTGACATGCTGGCTGATGTGTTGGCTGGTGTGTTGGCTGATGTGTTGGCTGACGTGTTGGCTGGTGTGTTGGCTGACATGCTGGCTGATGTGTTGGCTGGTGTGTTGGCTGACGTGTTGGCTGACGTGTTGGCCGGCGTGTTGGCTGGTGTGTTGGCTGACGTGTTGGCTGACATGCTGGCTGATGTGTTGGCTGGTGTGTTGGCTGGTGTGTTGGCTGATGTGTTGGCTGGTGTGTTGGCTGACGTGTTGGCTGACGCGCATCAGCCAACACGCCGGCCGGTCGTGAGTGGCACTGCCGTCAGTTGGACGAGGCGCACCTTGGGAGCGGCCGGACGACGCCGCGAGCGCCCTTCCGATTCCGTGTCAGGTTCTGCCGAGCGGGGAGCGACTCGCCTGGGCTGGAGTCCGTATCTGGGCTGTAGATGTGTCCACAGCCTGGTATGTCGGCACGTCGTGCGAGGCCAGTCGGCGTGAGTTGGTTCCGAGGACCGGGACACGTCGCCGGTGAAATTGCGTGATCCGAGGACTTTCCAACAGCATCACGTGTCAACCATCTGCACGTGTTAGCTGCTGCAAAACGAGCAGCAGCTGTGATTCCAGCAAAACGACAATGCACCAAGCGTGTCTCCGCGAATGCTACTTTGCGGTCGGTGAATTGTCACAGCCAAGTTTGTGTTTGTCCTCACTGGATCCGCCGGGGACGAGTAGCCTAGGGGTAAGTTGGTCGTCCTACAATCGAAAGGTTGTGGGTTCGAGCCTCACCTCTCGCCGCTCTTCGCCCGCGACCAATCGGCGTGAGAGATCGGCGACGCTGCACGACCCAACGGTCGATGTGTCGTAAAGCCAATAACCAACCAATCACTGGCTGCGCCGTCGGCCACGATACGCGGCGACGGCCACCGGCCGGGGCGGACCGCCGCGCGCTGTTTTCCGCCGGTCTCGAGATTGCCGCTTGGAATGGCGTCCACGCGCTTCCCCCGCGGAGCCGGAGTCGGGGAGCCAAATCAGCACGTCATCGCCTAACGTTGGCCACCGGCCAAGCTGGAGCAGATAGCTTCGGCCGGAGC